>JAWNPY010000300.1:0-14681 GCA_035078625.1 Scaptodrosophila scaptomyzoidea
TAACTGCTTCCGAAATCTAATTGAAAAAAGTATGTAAACTTCGGCGCCCCGAAGTTAACTTTTTCTATATTTTTTTATCTCAATTCACAGATGTTATTTTATGAAACTTTCTGAATTTCAACCAATGACTCTCTTATATTGTTTTATGAAACTCACTGAATTAGAATTGACAGCTAATCCAGGGCAATCTTAAATTATTATATTGCTTCATTCCTACATGTATCCGGTGCGGATACAACCTTTGAAGATTTCAATGAGCCAAGGAGAAATGTCCTCGGCGACCGTTTGCATCATAGCTGGTATAATGCCGTCTGGCCCTGCAGTATGTAGGGTTTGAACGACTTTATGGCCCAGCTAACTTTTTCTGCTGAAACAATGCTAATTATGAGCTCGGTGTCACCTGGGGAGTTGAGTGGTAGGATTGTGGCAGGTGTACTGCCGATATCACCATCACAGTTGCTGCACCCAGGGAAGTGAGTTTCTACAAGTAGCTCCAGCGAGTCTTGGCTACTTTCTGCGAAAGAGCCATCCGGTCCTTGAAGAAGGCCCGGAGTGACTGGATCTGTGGCCATGACACGTCGAAGTCTTGCGGCTTCGCTGGTCTTGGTGATCCTCGATCCTCGCAGTATTTTGCCCATGATTCTATTTTAGCTTTCCTACAGGCGCCGGCGCCCTTAAAGGCATTGAACTTGCGACGGTAAACGTCCTAGTCCGACTGTAGGTTTGTTCTTTTTGCCGAGATAAAGGCCCCTCTCGTTTCTGTCCTGATAAGTCTGAGCGCCGGTGTCCACCATTCGGTTGAATGGGGCTTTGGCGGTCTGCTTATAGGACAGGACAAAGGCCTTCGTCAGGACTTTGGTGACTGGCTGGACAGACGTGTCGATGGCGTCAGTTGTATCGAGCAGCTCACTCCGATGGATTGGAAGCTCGCGTCTGCCGACATCAGTGTATCTAATCCAGTTTGTCTTCCTAGGGTTCCTGAACGGCGGTAATCTCTGTTTTTCTCAGCTGACATAAAATCGTATCCGGAAGTGATCCGAGAAGGAGCACTCGGTGGACACGTGCCAGTTGTTCACTCTGCAGGAGCTGCTGTTCGAAGCCAATGTTATATCAATACCTTCTTTCCTGTTCCTGTAGTGGAAAGTGGGGTGGTTACCCCTGTTGCACACAACAAGATCCGTGGAAAGAATGTGTTCAAACAGCTGCTCTCCTCTATTGTTAATGTCCGTACTTCCCAAGAGGGAGTGGTGGGCATTAGCATCGCAGCCCAGGATAATATCCGTACCCCTGCTCCTCACGTGTTGGACCAGCTTTTGAACATCAGTGCCCGGGGGGTTTCTTCTTCATACGGCAGGTAGGCTGAGACGAGATAAAGGGATTTCCACCCCTTACGCTCAAGTACTACCGCCGTAAGGTTAGTGTTTTTGCTTGTGTCAAATAAGACTACATTGTTTTGATTTTTCGTTTCTCGTATAATTTCATTTTCCTGAGCTTTAAATGTTTATGTTAAGGTTAAAGCTTTTTGAGTAATATTCCTTAGAGGTTATTGTTATATGTGCAAAATTGTTTGATTTTGCTCTTTTTGAATAACTGTCTTTGTTTTCTGTTTCCGCCTCAAAGACAATGCCGCCGGGTCGCCAGCGTCAGCCATTTTTTTTTGCAGCTTTATGGTTTTCCCCCTGCACCATGGGACCACTTTTTCTGTGCGAAAGTCAACAAATAAAGGTTCCGTTATGCTATTTTTGTTATATACTTCCAAATAGTACATACCAAATTTATTAAAGTTCGCTGTATTTGTGGTTTTCGGATATTTTCTCGAAAACTATCGTAAATACGAAAAAAAATAATAAGACAAAAAAGATGTATTTTGGACAGATCTAAAGGTTTGTATCAAAAAATTTTCAACATTTTTGGAAAAATTAAGAAAAAACGTTTTTTTAGTTTTTTGTTTTTTCACGATTTTCATCATGAAAATGAAATTTGCGTCAATTTTCACTATGATTTTCGTAAACAGGGCATCAAAATACATAAGCATACCAAATTTCATCACAATCGGAGGTATGTACTATTCGGAAGTATATCCGATTTTTTTTATTACAAGCTAAATAAATTAACTTGCTCGTGGGCGGAATCATGCAACTCAATTTTGAGGTATTTATCATCAATCGATGGATCTGAAATTTTGCATACTCGTTCAGTTTAGATGACAATGCATGTTAAAAAAAGAAATTTCATTCTAAACCTTAACACCTGCTACACGCTTAAAAAGGTGTTGCATATTGCCAATGCCATGCGTGCGAGCGAGCGCGCTAGAGAGGTCAGCGGCTAAGTAAGTGAACGCTCATATGAACGTTCTAATGATCGTTCTAAAGAACTAACACTAATGAACAATTTTTAGTCAGGTCCGGTTTGACGGGCTTTTCGAAAAAAAAACGATTTCATAAATTTGATTTAACATTTTCGTTTCTTAGCTTTAGTTTCTAAAAAGTAAAAAATAATATATAAAAAAAAAAAAAAAATTTTTTAAAACAAGCTTTTATTTAAATGCACTAAAGAGAAGAAAAAAAGTTTTAATTTTATATAAAATAAAAGTTTGTTTTGTTTAAATTGAAAATTTGAATGAATCATCAAGTTACTTAATTTTTTTGCTCATCTTCACAAGCAAATTGTAGGTTTTTAATTCGTTTGAAGATTTCAATTGTTCAAATTATGTACATCAATATCAAAGTATTTAATTTAAATATTAATTTATTTACACAATCTCGCGACAAGCTTTTATTTCATATAAAAGTAAAAGTATATATATATTTTTTCTTTTTAGTGCATTTAAATAAAAGTTTGGTTTAAAATTTTTTTTATATAAATTATTTTATTATGTTATTATATTTAATTTATATTTGTATTTTTTGGCAAGGCATAGAAATTTAAATGTAGAAATTTTTCTTTGTCATTCATTTTGAATGTTGAGATTTTCTTTGACGTTAATGTTTAGTCTGATTAATTACTTTCTGTGCCTTTGTTCTCTAAGCATCCTCTCCATCACAGCTGCCAGATCGCAAAGAGCTTTCATCCAGAAAACTCATGGCTCCTCCATAAGATCATTGATTGTGCAGTTTTGCGATTTTGCTGTCGCCTATAACTGCAACGCAAATCTTTCCATTTAGTCCGGCAGACTTTAACTGGAGAGAACTTCATTTATTTATCGTTCAATTTGGAGCTGGCAACTCACCATCGGTGCCTATCGACTCTGGCACACTGCGCCATTGACGTTGGGTTTCCAGTGGAAACTTTCCACCCGGTTTGCATGCTCTGGATGTGCGGCATCCCACAGAGCTGGAGCTGGTCGTTTTTAACCTCTGCGATTAAATTAAACATGTCCATGTCTCTGCTTCTTTATCAACAAACTGAATAAGGCGAAAACGTACACAAAGACAACAATGGGGAAAAGACTCGACAAGAAATTAAGAACGTGTTTTTGCTCTCTCTTTTGTTCTTAATGTTCTCTCAAATAGTGGTGTGCGTAATTTGCATTCGTGAAATTCTTCTAAAATTCATTACTTTCATAAAGTGGCAAAGTTCGTCAAACAAATTTAATTTATATTTAATTTGTTGATAATTTCCGTATCTCTCAAAAATTTTTTGAAATCTTAATGCCATCGCAAATAATCAATCTGGTTTTAGGATAAATAGCAGCAGTTCAACTTCAATAATCAAAATCGCTGAAAATAAACGAGAGCGTATGACAATGATGTAACTTTTTTAATGCATTTGATACTGTTGACCAAACAATTTTATTAACGAAGTTAAAAAATCGAAAGGTATAATTTTTTTGAAACTTCTTTTAAACTAATGCCATCATATATTGCTAATAAATCCCAATCTGTCGTAATTTCCCCCTCGTCATTTGTACATGTCAAACGTAGTGTTCTGATAGGTTCAGTCCTTGGTCCATTGTTATTTACAATTTATGAATGAAATACACACGTTTATAAGTGGTAATTTGGTTTTAGCGTCTTTATTTCCTGTAGGGTAACTTAATGTGAAAGGGTTTGCTTTGGGATTTTTCTGATTAAAGAGAAAAAAAAGAATACGGCAATAAAAAGAAAAGATCATAGGAAGGGTGAGGGAGAGCCAGACTGCCGATAGATCGTGGCAGCAATAATAATGTTAGTATGTGTATGTTGTCTCCCGCCGTTCATTTCTTTCCTTTTTTCTGTTTTTTCTGTCTTCTTTAGGTTCATTTATATAGCGTTTTTTTTTAAGGAAAAGGTATTATTTAACTATTGAGCATATTTGGGGAAATGGGACTAAAAGATCTCACAGGCAGTTTCTGCTGGTCGAATCGATGAGTCCCGTTTGGCCCGAATTTTTTCCCCAGCATCCTTTAGCTCGATGATCTACTACTAGGTTGATGAGTCAGGCTTGTTCATAATAGCCCCTTCATTCTCTAAAAATGTTGAATAATATCTCGCAATTCGAAAACGAACTAAGAACACACCTTGCTGAACTGGATGCTAAACCGCAGGAGCATGATGCCGCTGAGATGTAAAAGGGCAGTCTACAATGCTGTCGGAATCTAAATTTGGGGTTCCAAACTCTCCAGAAAAAAGTATTTCACCTTTTTACTGGTACGTTCGCGGTTCTGTGCTGCACCGTGACCTAAATTTGGAGAAAGTAGAGCTCCAAATCAACAGACACATGAGCAGGTACAATGACCAGCTGTACGTTCTTAACAGGTTCAGTTTAAGTTCGCTGTACTAGGAATAAGATTAAAATACAACAATGAAATACGAATATATATCTTCATTTTCATTTTAATTGTATGTATATTGCTCTTTTTTTAAAAATGTAAGGTGTAGTATATTAATTACTAGCAATAATATAACTATATTATTGGGTCCGCTAAGAGTTTTTACCGGGCACTTTGCTACATAGTTAGGTAATATAAATTTTAAGCTGCAAAATAAATTAAAGGCACAAAAGGTTCAAATTAAATTAGTTTACAATTAACATGTTTTTACTGTTACAATGGCCATCAAAGTTAGGCAAAATTAAACAAATGCTTTGCTTGATTATTTTGGGATTTTAGTTTGCAGGCCACGTCGTCTCTAGCTCAGAGTCTGGGTAAGAAAGAAAATGGCCGAGTGGCAAAATTTAGAGAGTATTGGTCTGCGGTCCATTTTACAATAAAAACGCAAATTGGGTCATAGTATATCAAGTTTTTTTTAAACATTTCGAAATTTAGTATTGTGTATGTATATAAATATATATATATTTTTTTTGTGGTTTGGATGGTATGGTTTTACTTTTGAAGTTCTTTTACAAAAATTCTACAGCCGTAGGGTATTTTCAGAGTATCCGGTGTGTCATCATTCCTTATCTCTGTATCCTGATACTTAAAAGATAAGGATGTCGAATCCACATTAAAATGTAAGGAATAAATATACTTGAGACGTATAAATTTTTCGTTCCGGTCCATTTTAAACCAAATAATCTCACCACTAGGCTTAACTACGCGAACTTGGGCGAAGACCATACTAATAAATGTCAAAAATTAAATTAAATTTATTTGGCATGATTATACTGATGCATATGCATCTATCTACTTACTTGATTAAGTAAATATATAGTTTGTTTTAAGACCCTAGATGCTTTTATTCTCCTTCGCCAACTAGCAACTGAATGAATGAGAGCCAAGCAAAAATGTTTCTGAGAAATACTGACATGTATATTAAATAGTTCTATAAGCCTACTATGGTGTTTTATATACATTTGACTTTGAGGTATCTGGCTGGCTATGTATGTAACTTTTAATATGTTAATATGGCACTCTAAGCTAAAACTAAAAAAGTAATAAAAACATTGTAGGTATATAGTTTAAATAAAAACAGTGGAAAAGCTAAACTCGGTTGCAGCCGAGTTTGGGGATACCCTGTACCGGCTTTTCGTTCGATTACAGTTTTAAAAAATAATAACAAATGCTTTTATCTGGCCTGAAATTATTTAAACTGCACTATCGGCACTATGCCTTTGAACTGCTGGAACTGCACTATCGCGCCATCTATGAGTCAAACTGCCCCAACGCAGGCATGGGCAACAAACATAGCGCAAATGTTTTCGGCTATAACTTCTACATTTGTTATCCGATCGTTTCCAGATTTGGCACGTTGATCAAGAATTCTAGTCTGCACCCAACTAATTTTCAAAATTTGAGAAAAATCGAAAATCAATCTGTGCGTTACATACATTTCCAAAAGCTATAATACCCTATTACCTTCGGTACAGGGTATAAAAAACAAAATTTTAAATTTAACTGTTCAAAAGAAGCTGCCAGTTTCATTTCTTGGGCGTTGCTGCATACTCCTTCGGCTGTTAAGAGCTAGAGCTGCCAACTGTAAAAATGCAGCGCTGCCATCACATAATGGCACAGCTGATCAGAGCTGCCAGCTTTAATCAATAGTGTTGCCATATGGCTTGCATATCAATTTTTCAATTTTTTTTCACGAATTTTCCTCGTGTGGCAGCCTGGTAAAATTTTCAAAATCTGAAAAATATGTTTTCTTTGTTTTTCGTATAGAGTTTGCAAACCAAATTTCAAGCTGATTGGACCCAAAATAACATATCCTCCATATAAACTTTGACCCCCTCTTTCACCCACTTAGGAGCAGAATTTTTCAAAACCCCGTCTTAGCACGCGGTTTTGTCCCTATATGAAGCTTGTGTCTTAATTTCAGCTTCCTAGCTTTAGCGGTTTGGGCTGTGCGTTGATTATGAATCAGTCAGGCACTTACATTTATATACAATATATAGATTACGCCTGAACTTGGTCACCTATAAATGGAGACTAATAACATACATAAGCTGAGATGAATGCCAGGATGCCGAAAAGGGAGTCGGTGGATAAGCATACGGTTCATTGGAAGCGTTTTGAAATCAAGGCGGCAATAAGGAAGTCTATAGAACAGCAAGAAGAAAAATATAAAGTAGCCCGAGATCGAATTTTTAGAGACAGAAGTCTGAAGAAAGGTGATCCAAGCCCATATTCGATACCAGAGGCGGAAAATAGTGAGATCTCAGATAAGTGAAGTGGTACAACAAGCCACCAAAAAGGATCTGCGACCTTTAGCCCTAGTGATGGTAGCTTGTTGGACACGGGGGCATCCATAAGCTTTTTGGGACATGGCAGCTTGCTAAATGCTTCCTTCTGTATTTTACATCTTTTTGCACAAACTTAATATACCCTAATAATTTACGTACAGGTTATAAAAAGTAAACTCCCAAAATATTTTTCGTTTTTTTTACAGCACATAGCATACAATAACATGAAAATACTACAAAATTAAAAAATGTTCTATGGCATCATTTTTGAGAAATTGAATTGTACACATAGGATGCTTAATATCTTAAATTATAGCTTAATATCTTTAAGTTATCTTTTTAGTTATCTGGTAAGAAATTTGATAAAACTAAACCGAAACTGACGATCATTGTTGGATGACTTTAAGGATTTTGTATTTCTTTGAAATTTTGTAAAATGTAGTCTTGAGAGGTTGACGACCTCCGCTCTAGTGCATAAGAATTTTAATAACAAATATTAACCGACCGATGTACTGTTTACTTATTATTATTTATAATTAATTTTCAAACATTACAAAATAATAATTCTAAAACTAAAGAGACCACTAGCATCATGGGACTACGGCTCGGTTTTTCATTAATAACAATGCCAAATGATTTTTAATAAGTCACAACTATTGATGAATTCATAAATTAAGTCTAAACTTGAGGATGTAGGAGAGGATAGGTAAGAGGTAGGAGGGGTATTTATAGGGAAAATAGAATTTCTGATGCTGTCCAAAACTCTACAGTCGGTGTCTGGTGAAGGCAGCTTGCCCACAGAGATGGCATGGTAGCTTGGACGTTCCATTTAGCAGGTGCTCATGGGTAGCCCTACAATGGCTTTGTAATTTGTAGGGATGATGGAACTGTGACCAGTCTTCTATGATTCTGGCTTGAAAATAGGGCATGATCGCTTTTCGTATGTCTTTTACTCCTGAAGCGTTAGTGGTAGGTAGGTCCGGAAATTCATTTAATGAGTTTGGTGGCTAACGCTGTTCTTTTATGGGTGGGCTAGCGGACAGCAGGCTGAACCGATTACTTCCCAGAGTGGGTGGCCCTGAACCTCCCATATTGATTAACATGAGCTTTTTCATTTGTATTTTATAGATTTTAAAGTAAGTACAGACTATAGAAAAAAAAATGTTTAATTAAATGAATTTTAATTGTTGACTCTTAGCAAAACTAGATTTTTGTATTAAATATGGCCCTTAAGTCATGGATTAACGTTAATCTTGCAACTCAATTTTGAGGCATTTATTAACAACCGATTGAGATTAAATTTTGCATACACATTCAATTTGGATGACAATGCATGTTCAAAAATATCTTTCTAAACCTAATAATACTTGCAACACGCTCAAAAAGGTGTTGCCTATGCCAATATCGATAACTAAAAAGTAAAAAAAATAATATTTTATATAAAAAAATTATTTATTTTATTTATTTAATATAAAGTAGCTTAAAAATTAATTATTAATCCACTACAATTTGTGAGCACTAGCTGCCAGGGCTTTCGGCTCGACGATTTCTTTACATTTTGTGAAGTAGGCCGATTTTTGTGATAAATTTGATTACTTCTGCGATGTTGGTGGAGCTGGGATTTTTTAGGCATTCTTCAGGAGAGGGGGTCATTGTGTCCCTCAGCGTGGCGAGTTTTGAACAATCGTTTAAGATGTGTTGAGTTGAGCATATGGTGGTGTTGCAAAATTTATATAAAAAAAGAAAACAAAATTGAATTGAATAGAAAAGTGGGTTGCGGACCCGTCGTTGAGTAAAATTATATCAGATAAACTGGTTGCTTCGATTATTTATTTGCCCCGGAGATAGTGTGCCCACTGTGAACTCCAAGTGTTAAAGTCGCCAGTAAGTATTACACAGGTCTACAAATTTAAGCCTTTTAACGGTATCCGAAACGTGAAGTAGATTCATTTTTATTGGGTTCAGTCAAAAAGCGGACTGTTTGAGTTAATGACGGAATGAGTATGGGGAAAATGACTTTTAATTAGCACGCATTCTAAACTTTTAATTGACATTGAAAAGAGAATATTCATTTCATTTTTGCAGAATAGAAAATAAAAAATCGTATGAATTTATATGACCGAAAATAGGTTGTACGAAAGAATAAAACAAGAGTGGATTAAAGTTATGGAACGCAAGCCAACGGGTTTATGTTTATTCACTTTTAATTTGTATATTTGTTTAATTTATGTTCATTAGGTATGTGTTTTAATGTTTTCAAATATCTTTTTTATAATAGGGCTTAGGTAGTCGCGTCCGCGCTAAAGTGGCGCTGGAAAGGCACTGGCTCTTCATTTTCATTTTTCTTTGCCTCTGCATAATCCACCAACCGAGTCTCCAATCTTTTCTACCGCTTATGACAGTGGCGGGACAGCTATGGGGGTTAACTTACGTTCTAAACTTCATTTTCTTTCCAATTATTATTTCTACTCCTTATTCTAACTTATCCACTTAGCAATAAAAGGCTGATCCCAGCCAACGATGAGAAGGCGCGATGATCACCGTTGCTGTACAAGCCGCGGGGCGTGTGGACTGAGATTGCATGTAGAGCACATGGCTTGGTTTTTGCACTGCTTTGCTGTGTCGCCCAAAATTTGGAAATTTTTGCACCTCATAGGATTAGGGGTATACTCTTTAACCTTAATGGTATGCCAGGAATCTTCTAATTTCCTTTGAAGGTTATACAGATCGACAGTGACCTAGATTACCCCGGTGAGTTTTGAAATTCCATCAATGGATCTTAAACAAAATCGAAATAAAAAATGAGATATTAACTTTGGGAGCAGTAAAAAAAATGGAATAAAAGGAGGCTGTTGGATTTTGCAAACAAATAGGTATGACGACTGACCGCTGTGTGTGGATTATGCAACTGTTTTTATTTTCTACAATTTTTTTTTTCAAATCTAAAACCTTATCCTATACTATGGAACAAACTCATTTAAACTTCAGGAAATTGCTTACATATAAACAACTTCAAATCAAACAATCTATAGGATTTAAACTAATTAATTCAATGGATATACTTCAAGCAATTTAAATCCAATATTCTTAACTACATGTTGGTGCCCCAACAGATCTAGTGGACTTAAACACAGAGAAGACGTGCTGATCTTTCAGTTCCTCGACTATTTCAGATTCGGGAATCTTATATTATTGAGACATGGATAGCTTATATAGTGCCTTTAATAAATTTTAAAAAATAAAATCATAAATTAAAAATGCATGTTTCCTTAAAATACAAAGTTCTTTAGAAAAACATAAAAAAGTCTTACTTTTGAAATAATATATAAAACGAAGAAAAACATCAACTATTTTATGATGATGATTACACTAGTAAACACGGTTTCGGGTCAGAGAAACTAAAAGCTGTTTCTGATGTAAATTGGAGTGATGAATCTGAATCTAAAATCCGGTCGTCAAGATTGATTCTAGCTTGCGAGTTATTGCATTATAAAGTTGTCGAGCTCCATGTATAGCCCCGGTTCAGCCATGAATATAAGAGCAACCGTAAATGTAATTTCTACCAGATTTTAGGATGAGGATTTCAAAAAAAATGTGAAAAAATTATTGTTCCTTCTTTAAGTCGGTAGAATATTTCAAAAACCTCTCATACTCTTTTTTGTCCGACTTTGGACCTGACCAACTAAAAGTTGTTTCTAATGTTAATTCATGGCTTAACCTGTACTTTATATGAAAATCGACAACTTTATAATGCAATAACTCAAAAACTAGAACCAATCTTAATAAACTGATTTCAGATTTGAGTTAAAGGTATTAAACACTATTAAAAACCATTCTTATATTCTCTGATCCAAAAGTTTACCCGAATTTGTAAACTTGTGTAATGAATAGTATTCAGTCTTATTGTGGTTTGTAAAAATTTGGGGATAAATCCGGAATAACTACCTAAATTTTAACAAAAATTTTATATTGTATTAGATGTTAGTCTGGCTATTCTAGATGCTCTTGATTTGAATGTTTAAAGTTCAACTTCTATCCTTTTTCATGCACTTATATTAAAATAGGAATTTAAAAGCTTTACCAAAGAATAATTATTTTTTTTTTACTATCAAAGTGTTGCCGGTCGGCAACAAACGAATCAGCAGGGAGATCCGAAATGTGTTTTTTGCAAATCGAATGAACATTCTGTATATTTACAGTATGTCATAATGTTGCAGCCTGCAAATCGTCAAATTGTAGAATCTGTTTGAAACCATATAAAAAACTGTGAAGCACGGGCTCCATTGGATTCGGGTTCGCAGGTCAAATTCATCAAATAGTTTGAAACTACATAAAACAAAAAAAAAGAAATGTCAACTCGTCATACCGTTCAAACTTTGATTACTTCTTGAGTTACCAATTTTGAAATCCTAGGAGCGGGATTCCGTGTGGTACCACCTGGAAACGAAGTACATACGGGTAATTTGAGCGGCAAAAAATCCCTGGGCAAGGGTCTTTAAACGGCCTCCTCCCAAGTCAGTGGTGTGCATTCAAGCCTGGATACAATAGTTCCGCAGATTCCGTCCCTAACAAGCACTCCCTAGCCGTACTCCAACAAGGATGAGAAGCCTCTATGCCAAAAGGCATGGTACACCCACGCTTGCTTCATTAATAAACCAATAAAATACCTTCGTTCGTACAAAGCGTAGGACAGCGTAGCAGGTGAGAAGAACGTCGACTTTGGCGTTATTCAAGCACCCCGGGCCAAAGACGCAATCGTCAATCGTCAGCAATGTTTGCCCCAATCTCAGTAGCCCAGTTGCCAGATACAGGACGTTAGATGGCACAGAAGTGGTGATAGCGGGCCCCTCTTGAAATAGCAAGAGAGCTGCTTCAATGGACAGAGGAGCACAATAACACTCTAATAATAGGCTGCGATGCCAATGCAAGGCAGTATTGAAGAAAACGGCCGGGGTGAGTCTATCTTCATGTAGGATGCTACAAATTATAGCTATTTTTATTTAATCGGGTAATATTATAGTTTCACAATTAGTTAGGCTTTTAAGTACAGAAAATAGTAAGACTTGATTTGGCGACTTCTCTACTTGGCACCGCTCACACGCAAATTTCTGATCTTCATTGAACGAACGAACGAACAAACAATCGTTCTGAACCTAAATATACCAGGCGCCCTATCCCGATACATCCTCCTAGTCCTACATTCATATTCTCAGGCACTGCGGAATTTCAAGGGTACACTCAGAGAAAAAATGCGCAGTATTTTTAACTATTAAAATAGTTAAATTTACTAATCAAACAAATTAGTTAAATTAACTATGATACACTTTATTTCCAATATAAAAACTTTAATTCGAATAAGAATCATATTTAAATCAGAAATTGAATGTTAAACAAGTTCAAAACAAAGTGGTTCATATTCAGATTGAATAATTTCATATTCATTTACCAAAATTAATTTGAAACACTTTAATTTAAGTATTTGTATATTCATATGAAGTATTTAAAAAAGGAAGCGACCAAGAAGTGCGCTTAGACTTAGACACAAACCAGTGGCAATGGTACAGTCGTTTGAGCAGTCGCACGCTAGCTGCGAGGCCCGAGTTCGAGTCCTGCTGGAATAGCAAGGCAGGCAGTAAAACAACAGGAATAAGAAAAATGGTTTTTAAAGTAAGGAAAAATAATTAAGTCCAAAAAATAAGGTTCAACTAATAAAAATAAAACATAAAAACACACTTTAATTTTTAACTACTTTAAAACTTCGATTTAAATATGAAAATATTTGAATTAAGTTCTCAAATAGTTAATTCGAATTTAAGGTGTAACGCACCTTAAAATTAATAGAACCCCCTCTTGCCGCAAAATCATTAACGAAAATCTTTAAATCTAAGTAGAAATCCTTGAAAATACGTTGTTTTTTCTCTGAGTGTAGCAAGAGGTTTTAAATGAATTACTAATAGATTTAAGATTTACTTAATTGACATCCTAAGAATAATTCTAATTTCATAAATTTGTTTGGATGAATAAATATGAATAAATAAATAATAAAAGGGATTTAACTCTTCTTTTATAAAGGTACATCTAAATATATTAATTGTTATAGTAGTTAAGATCCACAGGACAGGCAAACTGATTAATTGTACCTACATATTTATGAATAAAGAGTAAAAATGAACAGCAATATAAACAGCAAAATAAAATTATTTTTGACTTTTTAGTTATCGGTGATGCGGGGAAAAATCATAAACCTGTTTTGCCGGCTGTTGATGCTGATCAAGAACATAATCAATCTGCGTAACAATAAAGGACAAGGAAAATGATGATACGAGCTAATTATAATTAATAGGCTCACATCAGAAACATATATAACACAATAAATTCCTGTTTACATACATTCATATGTTAAATACATTTTTAAAATTTAGTTACAGGGTATAAACATATAAGAAAAATGTTGCCTTGCCTTTAGTACATTGAGGAAGCGACTGCTTTACTGGGCCTTTCAATGTATAATTTTCATATGTTTTATCAAATTTTTCTTTAGACTTTGAACGGAGAATTTATTTTTCTTCATTTTTAAATTGCTGCTCAAAAGGAGATATTAATTCACGCACATTTACTTATTTTTCCTTACCTTCTTCTCCGTCATTCTTCTTATACTCTTCTGATTTATTTTCATTATTTAGACCGTCCAGAACAATTTACCATTTGTGTTGCATTTAAATTCCTTGGCCAACATCTGATCTCCATATTCATAAGTGTGATAATCCATAAACTGCTGTTGAAATTTTTCTAATTGCTGCAATCTGTTGTGCATTTCAATTGTAAAATTAAGCCCATGGCAACTATTATTTTTTATTTCATTAAAATCATCTTCCTGCCTATTAATCAGTCTTGAATTACACATGCCTCCAACTATTTCAAAATATTTATTATTTTCATTATATGCGGTAATGTCAAAATTTGGATCAAGCATTTGTTGATTTGATATTACTTATTGACATTCATAATCTTCTAAAAAAAGGTATATAAGATAAATAATTATAAAAGTATAGGTAGAAACAATCTAATTGTGTTCCCTATTTTAGAACCTATAGATAATAATTTAGTGAGGTATACCTTTTGGCAGCTCAACATTGAGACCTCTCCAGCCTTGGGCCACGCTTGGTTTATACACTAGATCTCTTTGGGGATTAACAGGTGCTTGTTGAATCTGAGGCTGGCGCCGTGCATCAAAATTCTTAAAGATGAAAATTATGAGATGTTTCCTGTGAGTACGTAGGTATAAAATAAAACACACACATTTTTATATAACTCTGTCTGATTCGGAGTTGAACCGGAGTCAAATGAGCCTGCTGCAATTGGAGACGGAAAGATTGCTAGTCCCGCTTGTAAATCAATAGTATCTTGATTTACTTGCTGATCCAGTTTGAAGAGCCACTTCCCATGGTGACTTAACTAACTGAACGCCTGGCTTTGAATATTTTTCAATTAGTTGGTCTTGGTGAGTATTTAAACGCACACGATGTTTGCCGGCATCGGAATAGGCTGGCAATATGTTTGGTGAGGTTGGCGCTTTTGGTTGA
>JAWNPY010000301.1:0-14507 GCA_035078625.1 Scaptodrosophila scaptomyzoidea
TTACTTTAGGCACTATATCTTTGCGAATTCTTGGAATTAATGTCTGAAACTTTGTCTGCGTTCTCCTAAATAGTTAAACTATCGATTTAAGTAACAAAAAAAAAACTGAAAATTTCACCATTCTAATTAAGGCCACTGCCTTAAGTTTTAACTTAACTTACCCGTTATAACGGCGCCTGCGCACATAAAATACATGACAGTCTCCCAGAGTGTAACCTCCTGAGTGGCAATCAGTTCATATCCGGGCTGGGTATACAGCACAAAATACATGATCATTGATATGATGGTCATCACAATGATGAGTATGCCAAAGAAGAGTCCTTTATGCGATTGCGAGCAATCGACAGAGAAATGATGGGCCGGTTTCTGGGTGACAGGTTTGATGGAATGTTTACGACTCTTGTCAATGTCGGGTATAGATTTCACAGTTTTCCACATTTCATACAGAATGACAGCGCAGATGAGCGAATACTCGATGGTGCAGGGAAACAGAAAGGGGGACAGCTGCTGCACCAGGGCACCCATAATTGTGGTACGCGAACAGCCAGTGAAAGGTCCTTCGGTGGCCAAGGGAGGCGCCAAAGTGCTGCTATTCACCACTGATGTGGTCACATTGACAGCCAAATTATGCAAAAGGGCGGCATGCGAACGATTGTGGGCCGTATGCAAAGACTCATTGACTGCCATCCAGTCGGGGCCACCATGGGCCCCGGCATGCAGCACTGGATCATGAGCCGGATCCACATCATGGTGGCTTATATGAAAGATCTCATGCTTGGTCTCCTCCACCAGCACGTAGAGCCACTCACACAGATTGGTGGCCACCATATGCATCAGGCCGAAGCGGGATGTAACCTTGTGCCTGGCCATATCCATATAGGTGGTGTTTAAGAATATAAACTGCACCTGAGCAATGCACAAGACCATGCGACAAATGGGTGTTATGGCCACAAAGACATCGTGACAGCCTGGCTGGCCATTCAATTCGAAGAACTGTCCAAATTCCAGACCCGAATACACCATAGTGCCAATGGCAAAGGCAATGGCTCCCACTCGCAAATAGAAGCTACCAAAATGTGTAACTTTATGCTTCAGATGTACATTGCTGTTCTTTTCATCTGTTTTTGGGAAAAAATTCAATTACTTAGACATATATATAAATATTTATTAGGTATCTTTTAAACCTACGGAAATCCTTGAGGGCATTGAAAAGACTTCGATTACGAAAAGCGCTGATATACAAAAAGATGACAAATAATATACTGCCAGCATAGAGATAAACATAGAAGCCCTGATAGACATAGGTGGGTATCTGATCCGAGATGACTTCAGTGATGGGCAGACAAACACCCAATAATACCAGAAGTTTACAATAGAGTGCCGATAAGGCTGAGCTGATTGCGTCACTATTATATAAAAAATAGAATAGAGTGCATAATTGTAAATTGATCTATTGAATTTTAATTGCAAAAAAAAATAAAGATAAAAAATGTATTTGCTGATAAAAAATGAAATTAGTTGAAAAATTATTTTATTTATTTTTCTTACTTGCCCGTCCGTCTGTTCTTTTCCTTTTGCTGCTTGGCCTGGAAACTTTTGGCTCCACTGTCATAATAAGCATTGGAACCATTTCGGGCGCTAGCCGTGCCACTTTGTAGATTTATAGTCGCTGAGCTTCCAGTGGCTGTGCCCTGAAGATTTCTATAACAAAAAAGGAAAATACAATAATAGAAATTAGAGCTAAAATCTAAGAGATTAGGAAATATTTTTTTTATTTTATATAACTGTGTATTGGTAATACCCTGGACTTCTGGCACTGCGCGGCGATAAAAGTCCTGAATTTTTACGTCCAAAAAGGGGCGGTCGCTGGGTTAGAATTTCCTGCAGCAAAATGGAGGGACGTCGAGATACTTGAAGGGAAACCGCAGAGTCATCTCGATGAATTCCATTCACTGTGCTAATTGGCAGGGGCAACAAGGCCTGCCTCTGAGTGGCATGTTCCACCAATTCCAAATTGGTCTGAGACTTGGCCAATGGCGAGATTGGATGCGACATCATTGGTATATTGTGATGTCCACAGTGGTCGCACGATGTACGAGCGTAGCGTATCACAGCGTTCGAAGTGGCGGCTATGGCCGCATTAACTGAACCGTTAGCACCACCCGGTGGTGTCGATGATGGCGGCGTTACCGATGGCGGCAGTCGCGAGAAGGATGCGGATTTCTTCGGTTGCTTGATGGTAATAGATTCACAGCTGTCGCTTGAGACTGGGCTGCTGGCATGAAACAAACCGGATGATTAAAAGCTGATTCATAGAGGAATATCACACGAAAACCACAGTTGCAAACACACACACATGAACAAACGCAAGACACAAGCAAACCAAAGTGAAATCCTGTGAAATCAACTCACCAAGGCAATGACTCTGACCAAACTGAATGCCCGTGAATAGTTGGGCCCACCTTGGCCAGAGAGCTTTGGTCAATGTGGAAAAAAATACCAATCGACCCACAAAGCCAAGCCAACAAGATTGATGTCGCTCGAATGAGGCACCACAGCAGTGGTGAGTGCGATTTTTGATGGCTTTTTGATTGATTTCATTGCGGAATTCAATTGGCCCGGCCCAAACACGTGCAGTTTACCATTACCAATTAGTCCCTGAACTCTGTGCGTCTGTTGGCCACTGATAAAACTTCATATTTGATATGCTTGTAATATCACATTAACAATATCGAAATTGAGATGTGAGTTAATCACGACGAACCGTGATTGAAAATGGCAAAGAATTTATTATTTAGAAACATTTAATTTTCCAAAAATAAATTAAATTATTTAAGGGACTTGAGTATTGAAAATTTAACTATCAGAAAATGCTTGCGTCTTTATTAAATATTGAAAAATGCTTTGAAAGTCAATTGAAAATTAATGCCATGAAAATAAAACATTATATAATAATTTACCTAATATTATTATTAAGGTATTTTTCACGTTCACATCTCTAATCCAAATATAACTGATTTTTGCCATTCCTCCCCCCCAATCAATCAAATTGAATATTTCTACTGCTAGAAAACTTTTTGTTTTTATTCTTGGTCAAATCAAAATCGATAAGGAAAATTGTTTTTGCCCTGTTCCTGAGCCATTACCAGTTTCCTAAGGGGCTTAAAGCCTTAGACTTCTTCAATTGCATGTGCTTTGTTTTAATTTAATTGTTTATTACAAACTGTTACACAAATGTGTTGAAGCGTTAAAATTGACAAATTAACAGAATGGAAATTGTTTTTTATCGCACAGAAATAATAGAAAAACAAATTTTCAAAGCAAAGTTTAAGCTTTTGTAATGGAAATCAAGTTAAATATTTTAAGACTCAAACTAACTAGTTGTTAAAAATTTTACTGAATGAATCCATCAATTATTTAATATTTAAAACAATACAATTATTTGGTAACAGAAATAGTTGAGTAATTTTATTGAAAAAATATTGGAATAAGAAAAATCTCTAGGAATATGTGGTGATTCATTAATGTTTTTTTTCTTCACAATCAAAGTCATTGTTGAAATATTTAATTGATTAGATAAAGATTCTTTGAGAGAAAAGTGACCAAATTGATCCATGATTAGCACCAAGTTGATAACTCAAAATATAAACAAAATCTAAGGGCCTTGGATTGGCAGATTGTCAAGATTTTATATAATTTATGATACTTAACAAGAGAAATTTGAATTGATTACAAAATGAAATAATTTTAATTATGCATGTAGTCTGAAATTTATCTTGTTTCCACGTTGTTGTTGTTGTTGCTGTTCTTGATATTTATTGAATAGATTCACGTGCACATACAAAGCAGATACACACACACACACACACACTTATTAAACACATTTCAAAATATTTACATGATTTTGATTTTTTTTTTTTCGTTTGTCTTTTATTAATTATTGTAAATTTGCTTTTTTCCAAAGTGTGAATGCAACTGCAACTGTGATTATTTAAATAATTATGAAAAGAACGAACTTTTTCTGACGCGCCACAACATCTTCCCGATAATGCACCCGTTGTTTTGTCTTCCACAAGTTGATCGGCTCATCGTAGAGTCCGTTTGCATCCAAGTTGTTCAATGACATGACAGGCCGCTTAAAATTCTCAGCCAGAGAAAATTCGCCATCAAGTGTGGGAGTGCGAAAAGCCCAATTAGCAAATTAGTTTGCAATGATTGCTAAGAGCTTTTTCAAACGATTTCAAATAAAATAGTTCGATCCGTTTCGAATTGTGCGCGTTTGTGGTAAACACCGCAACTACGTCTCAGAGACTAAACGAAGATTGATATTGGATTTGATCATATCGGATTGCATCGGTTCGGCTTTGCTCTGCTCTGCTCTGCTCCAATCGGTGAATGGTTAGCGCTCTCAATTTCCAGCTCCTAACATTTGGCTGGTTGATTAGCGCCAGTTTCTCATATTATTATTATTATCATTAAGCAGCAATCGTCATTTCTTGGCACTGTAGTCCCAATATTGGGTTTATTGATTAGTAATCTTGTAGTTTGTTTATTTAACGTCACGCACTTGTCTCTTTCTTTGGTGTTATTTGCAATTTTGCAATTTATTTTTTCTTTTATTTACTCCTTTTTTTTTTTTTGTTTATTTGATTATGTTAAATAAATATTTGAGTCTATCTGATGTTTGCTAAAAACAGATTCAATTGTACTGTAGTTAAATTTAGAATTCACTAAAATTGTTTAAGCAAATCTAAATCTGATTAACTTCTAAAAATGAAACAATTTGATTTGTTTTGATAAATTATTTAACATTTATTTGTGCTATAATTAATTATATGTAATTTAATATTATGTCAATTTTTATTTAGTTTTACCTGAAGGTTACCGTTGGCATTCTGATGTATTGAACGTCACGATGCCCCTGCAACATTTATTTACAGCAACACAAAACGACTCCGGCTCCGAAATCGAATTCGAAACCAAATCGGACGTGGGATCTGGCTTTTAAATTAGCCTGGTTTCAATTGAGTTTCAATTTATTGTAGTTTTCGTTTTAGTTTTAGTTTGCGTCAATAACTGGTTTCAAGCATTTTCACCACACCAGCAAATGAATTTTTTATTTGCACTAATTACATTCCAGCAAACAATTACAATTTGGAGTTGAAACAAAATAAAACTAGCAATTTTTTTTATATTGTATTATTTAAAGTAAAAGTCTTTTCCGGAAACCGTTTAAAGATGTTGCTTTTCCAAGCACTGTTGTAAACTAAAACTAAATTAAAAAAAAAAAAAATTTGACCATAAACTTTTCGCTCTTATCATTTTATATCGGTTGGTTAATTTATTTTTTTTTGTGTGACTCTTGGTGCTGTTAAAGTTAATGCCTCGATATTAACTAGGCCACTTTTTTTTTATTTCATTTTTTTTTTGTCAGTGACAAATTGTCGCCAAGTGGCTGGCTGGCTGACTCAGGGGCAGCATTACAATAAGGTGTGAATTTTGAAAGTTTCAAAGAATACGTAATTGTTTTTGTCAATTTATTTGATTTATTTTGGTAAACCAAAACTATGATTCATAACATTTAACTAAAAATTAGTTTCCAAATTAATTTTAAATAAAAGCTTCTTTTCCAGGAGTTCAAATTCTGTTTACATTTATAATCAATTAATTGATACATACGTACATATTTATTTATTTTTTTATCTACCTTGACATCGAAACAATGGAATTATTATTCTTCGATAAGCAAACTTTCGTGGACAGATAACAAAATTGCCTCAAGAGAATCAGAAAAGTTCAGCGATTTGTTTACATTCGACTTTGATTTTTATTTCGAGCAGTAGTAATAAAAAAAGAGGGTTCTATCTACAATATAATTTAAGTCATTTGACTATCTGAGGTTACGTCTTTTCCCATAAATAGGTAATGACTATAAGTTTGTTGGGACAAAAAAACCGATTCAGTCATCGTACTTTTTAATTTAAAAAAAAAATTTAATATTAATATAAAATTTAATCCTAATTTGTGATAAAATAAAATAAAAAATAAATAAAACGGATATCAAATTTACATATTTCATTGCTTTAGTCGTTTGTAAGTTATGCGATAGAGCAGATGGACAACTTTTTACAGAAAAATGTTAAAGAAATAAAACAATTTTTTGGTTTTGAAATTTATATCGAATTCTTTCTCATATATTTTGTTTAAGAACTTTGATCAAAGGTAAGCATAGTTTGCTAAGTTTATAGCTTTTAGCTTAGGAGATATTCACTATTGAAAATGTTGTGATTTCTATTCTATGAATACCTCTTAAAGAATGAAACTTTGAAAATGTTCCTCTGGGAAATTCTCGTTAATAACTCCTTGAGTTTTTAAGATTTACAAAAAAATTTTGCAATATGTGTAAAAAATAAACGAACAGAACATCTGCTAGATTAGATCATAGCCCATGGGTTGTTGCTTTTTAACGTATTTACGTTTTATAAATCGATGAGACAGCGATGCCAAAGCGTGAAAGAAACAAAAGACACATCATATCGATATTTTTAAAGCAATATATCGGATATTGATATCACCCATTTTCAATTTTATTTTGATACAATCGTTTGTAAAATATCAATACCCCTTGACGACTGACCAAATTGCAGACAAAATAATTTGATGATTGTTTGTTTACTTTATGATAAAAGTGTGGCCAGTTGAAGAGTGTTACCCCAAAGAAAAATCTTTTGTTCAGTGTACAACACACTAATACATGCTCATATTTGGCCGGCTCTCTTTGTGGTCATCCCTGTTCTAGATTTAGGTTTTGGATATTTTAGGTACAAGCATATATATATGCTTACGCTTATTTATCTATGCCGATCTTCCAATATAAGCAAGTCAGTCGCACAATTAAAACTCGCATATTACCCGGTCCCAACAAAGCAATGGCTTTTCATCTCCGGGGGGAAAGAAAATAAAGAAAAAAAAAGAAAGAACAGAATATCTTTTAGATTTTGGATGGTTTGGGTACAAGCACCTCCAATACCAAAGCCGATATATTTATGCTATATTCATTTAAATTAAATAAAAATCAAATTAAAATAAAATTAATCTAAATAAAAATATATAACTACAAAAGCAGGAAGCCGACGACTTTACCGGACGAGGCCCCAGAATTAAATGTGCCATTTTGTTCAGCTTTACCAGCTTTTATATCCTCGCCTCGCCTTTCTATTCCTTTCTCACAGACAGCTGCTGGGACTGCCAACTCACTTGAATAAACCTTTTTGATGTCGGTTATAAAGTTATTGAAACTCGAACATTTTAAAAATCAACTTAAAGTGGTAAATAAGCGCCTAAATTAAGATATTTTAGAATATATAAATTTAGGCTTCATTTAGAGTCCGTGAGTGGTTTGCTTTTGCTTTTTTTTAAACTATAATTATATAATTATTATTTTAGCCTTTTCCATAAATCTTAAATATTGGGCCAGCCTATAAGTATGCAATTGTTATGAAAGTTCATTCAAATAGAATAGAAAATTTTAGCTTTTAAATGGATAGCAAACTTTTATTTAAATTTAAAATATTATTACAAAATAGCAAAAACAAAAACAACAGTTTTGTCTAATTTTGACCTGATAAAGAATTTATGAATCTAAATAAAAATCAAATTAAAATTATTCATTGTTTTTAGAATATTCATGGCCAGTAAATTATAATATTTTATATATATATGTATTTTTGTTCTTGTTTTGCAATCTTATTACCTAATTAGTTCTAACAAATACTGTTTTAATGAATCAGAATCATATTTACCAGTTTATTTGCATCAAAAAGCATTTTTATGCTCTTGTAAATTTGATCAATTTGAGCATTGTAATTTTAATTCGGTTACATGAAATTTCATTAATTAAATATTTAATTATTTACAAGTTTATTTGTATCAAAAAGCATTTTTATGCTCTTGTAAATTTGATTAATTTGAGCATTGTAATTTTAATTCAGTTGCATGAAATTTAATTAGCGTCGAATAAATATAATTTCATACATGTTTGCTGCTAAAAACAAGGATTTTGTTGTGATGCTGCATCAAAATAAAATAAAAGAATTAAAGCCTTAATTTTTTGATTTTTTTGGTATATTCCTGATCAGTTTTTATTTATTTAGTGAATGAAAATGAATTAAAATAAAGTCAGAATGAGTTTAATTTTACAACTGCAACTCATTTAAACTCATTCTCAGGGGAAAGGCAAGAAAGAAAAACGATTTTAATATCAAAATCAGACGCAGGCACATTTCCCATTCCTATGCATTCCAAGTCTTGAATTTTATGGTAAAATTTACATTATGCATTAGACGCTCATAAGAAGCACAAATAAATCTGCGTAATATGTGTATGTATGTGTGTGTGTGTGTGTGTGTGTGTGGAGGAGGCAATGGAAAGAATCAAGAAGCAGCAGCGGGCAATGGCAATCACCGCTGCGGTTCAATGTGGGCGCCACCGCCTTTTGTTGCACATGAGAGAGGCAAAGAGGAAGGAGCGAGAATTCAACCCACACAAATATCCTCCTCGTTGTTGTCATCGTTGTCTATGTGGATTTGCATAAAAGCAAGGAATTTCCACCTAAAGTTGTGCGTCCCAGCTCCAAAAAAAAACACGGAATAGAAAAGCAAAACAGTGAAACTCAGCAACGGACAGGAGTGGATTTGCCTGGGAGGAGGACCAAAGCAACAGGAGATCAAACTTGCCATGATGGGCTTATGTACATATAAAAAAACATAGCTGAAGCAGTTGCACACTTGCTTTCTGTTTGGTGTAATGTGCCTAATGTGCACAGGTAAACACCAACCTGGGATTTGCTTTGCTTTGCTTTTTTTTATATTTTTTGGCTCTGTTCTTGTATCTTTTGGGTAAATAAAATACACAAACGAACTTGCAGAAGTATGCGTGTATCTTAGATATGTGGAAATGCACTCGCGATTTATTTGTTTAATATTAGATGAGCACCTGGGACTCCTCCAAGTGTCTTGAAGCTGGCAGGCAGACGAGTCACCCATAAATACAACTTAAGCACGGTAAACTATTATAGCCGCGACATTTACCAAGTGACCGAGTAAGAAATTCTAGGCATTTCAAATTATTTAAATGGTCCATGGATAATACCAAAAAGAAAGAGTTTTTTGGGTGATCATCCCGAGTTTTATAAAAGAATAAAGTGATCAGTCAATTACAGTCTATTAAAAGGCTATTCATTATATGATCCATTATTTAATTTTCTACTTCTTCAGCTTTGTTTCGAGGGAATTTTTAAAAGGCTTAATAGTTTCGAGAAGATCAAGCTTATAAGTTTTTAAGAGCAAATTGCAGCAAATTCTCCTATCGGTCCATAAAATCTTTATATATTTTTTAGGCATATTATTTTAATTGGTCCAATTGTCTTTGGTTTATTATAAGTCAGACTCAAGAGTAAGAGTTCCGTGGTTTGAAATAGTTTGCTTACCATATACTTCACTGCACAATAATGCAATATGTTGTATTGTAATTGTGGATGATGGCTCGTTAGTTGTTTAGTTTGAGCCTTTGAGTTTCGCTTGCAGACATGAACGTTTTGGTGGTAATTAAGCAAAAGCTAAATTACCCAATCAGGTGGTTAGGCAAACGGCTTAGTAGGCGACAACCAACAGGGAACAACGTGGCCTGAAATTCACTTCAACAATTATACAGCAATTGGTTTGGTAGTGGACCATAATGGATGCCACACACACACACACACAGACACTGACATGAGTATAGGATAAAGGTGTCCATCATTAACATGATAGCGGTTAGCTAAAGGACATAATAAAACCCCATTCTGCTGGCTCTTCTGAGATTTGTCATGTGCATTCAATTGTATAAAATTGACATTAGTCACCCGTTGAGTTACCATTACCGTTCACCGTTGCCTTTGTTCACAATTTTTACGCTAAATTAGGCGAAAAATTTGTTGTAAAACATGAAAAAAGGCATAGACACACACACAAACATCCACACACATCCTTATGCCAGTCGACTGGAGACAGGTGGTTAATCAGGCATGTGAGTAACTCTTATAAAACCACCCAGTATGAAACGGACAGCCATGGCCATGAAGATACACACACACACACACACACACACACACATCATTCACATGGAAACAAACTGAAGCTGAAGAACAGACATGTATGTATGTATGTATGTATGTATGTAGGTATATATTCACATAGATAGAACACGAGGAACACGTGCATACTGCCTGCTTCCGGTTGCAAAAGGTTCATTTTGGTTGGCTTTCACGGTAAAAAGGATATAACTGGAGTCAGCCATTTGAGGGTCTCTCTGATTTTAAAGTTGGCACATATCAAATTTAAAATCATCATCAAAAAGAATTTATATAAATTTAATCACACTCTTGTACAGACAATTATATAATTTAATTAATTTGTTAAATTGAAAAAGTTGCATAAAAATAATTCATCATCTTTCAATTTAGTACAAGAAATGCAATTAAGTTTATTACAATTGGAAATTGGAAAACTGTTTGCCATTTTGTATAAGAAAGTCTGACAGAACGATCGTTTGAGATTCCAGTTAATATTTCTTTTTTTTTTTTAGCATGTCTTGGGAAATAATGGTTTGTAAGGCAGTAATAAGAATTCTTATAAAAAAATACAGAAACATTGCTTGGATATTTTACGAATCGATGGATCTAACCACAGTCAAAATTCGTCTTAATAATTGCCTTTATTACAGTGAACTTTAGGGATCTCTTTGCTAAAGTACCAATCGATGTCTCGGAACGTAAAATAGAAAATCCAAAGCACTTTGACTGAAAAGATATTCAGTAATGTCATCCATATGATCTATCAGTTCGAAGGCATCAAATAAGAAGATGATGGAGTATAATGTGGGTAATTTACAGACTCATATTTGAAGGCCAACATATTTAATTTATGCAACTTTGGAACACTTTTTCCTATGACAAAACTAATTAATTCCAATGAATGATCAAAAATAAATCCAGAAAGAACAATACAAAAAATATGATAATTAATTTAAAGTCAAAGCCAAGTCAAGTTAATTTTAAAAAAATTCTTTAATATAATTTCCATAAGGTGAAGAAAGTTGAGAATAAAACTAAAATGAAACAAATAGTACCAAATAAACCAAATATTTTTTTAGTTTTTTTAACTTTACAAAATTAAACAGCTTAGTCTTTGATATAAAATAGATTTAAATGAGACAGGATCCATCCCAACTTATGTGATTTAAATTATAGAAAATTGATAACATTAAGAAAATAAATTTTAAGCAATTCTATAGTTTATTTATAGTAAATCAGTTGCGCAAATGAATGTCAATTAAATTGGCAGCTCACAGTTCATAGAAAATCATCTCTAGGAAAAACATATTGGCAATTGTGATAAGCTCATCACTCTTGCCATTTATTGTCATATACACCAACATATATTAGGTAATTGGCTTAATTCAAATGCACTGCACAATGTCAGGACGAGAGATAAAAGTCGTGGACTTTAGCCTTTTTTCTCCCTCATCTCCCACTCATCTATGCTATTCATAGACATATATATACCCATGTTGTTTTGAGTAGGGAATAAGTGCGCGTTGTTTATCATCGTTTAAAATCGCATTAATTAAAGTGGATTTGGCCAAACATGTAATCATGTGAAAACAAGCAACTGAAAATGGTGGCATGGTTACCACTATATGCATACTACGGATGCAAATGAATGTGTACATTAATATGGATATGGAGGATATTCAGAGTACGAGTTTAGAAAATAGTCAGACAGATCGGACAGGCAGACAGATTGATTGATATGCGAAATTACAAATCCATCGTGGTTGCCTTTGGGGGGATTGTAAGTACGCTTTTCACAGCAACCAATCGCAATTACATTTGCGGGATGTCCAGTCAACACTTTTAGCCACTGCACCTAATTATGGTAGCCAATTGGCCAAAAAATGGCGAGCACAACTTTATGTTTATTATGTATATATATTTATTTGTTTAAATTGTTGCAGGCTTATCCTCCCCATCCCCATCATCGTCATCTGTATTAACGGAATTCTGCAAATTCTCCTCGTGTTTAGCCAAACGTTTCTCACGTTCCCAATGCGAGAGGCTGGGCAAATTTAGACGCTTCTCGGCCACTGTAATGCGTCGTCCACCAATCACTGTGTTATTCAATTGAAGCGCCAATTTGACCGAATTTTTCAATTTGAATTCAATAAACGCATATCCCTTGGGCACACCGCAATGATCCAATGGCTTTGTGACCCGAACAATTGATCCGCAATAGCCAAATATTTCACCCAAATCTGTCGCTGATATGGTATAATCCACATTACCCACAAATATTGAATTAACATCCAATCGTGGTCGAAGTTTGCATTTCAATTGTTCATCATCCGAAGTTAGGCTGCCCATTGAGCTATTATCATCTTCTTGACGGTTGGACATTTTTTATTATCGTCCTAGAAAATCAATTCCTTTAAAGAATTTTTTTTTAATTATCTGCTTTGAAATTTTTTAGCAATTGTGATTGTGAGTCAAACTGAAAAATGTTTGATGTGCTTCTATTTGGTCAATAAAATAAATCAAAAACATTTTTTTAGAATTTTCAAAACTACTCTGTTTACAAATAGAAGGCCTTGTCAACTTTATTTAAAGTTTCTTTCTTTATCTAAGCTTGAGCATCAAGGTATTTTTATTTGTTAAATTTAATTTAATTTCAATTATTTCCTATATTTTTTTTGTAATCAATATTTGCACTTTTCAATATTCATTTTATAAATAACAAAAGAAAATCAAAATAAAAGTACAATTTAAATACTTCAGATATTTCCGGAGATTATTATTATTATTATTGAGCCATTCTATAATAATTGCAAATTATTATATAATACGGTTTAAGCCATAGCAACTTGGCCTTCAGCTTAGTCTTTGCAAATATACACAGGTATGTAAATTGTAATTGATTAAGATTAGTTAAAGTGTAGTTTAAATAATTTTACAAAGATAGGCCTTATATTAGGTGGAATATGCTACAATGTTTTAGATATAGGACTAAATTTTTAAATGCATCTACGCTAGGTTGGGTGAGGGTTTCTTAGGAGTTGGTGTTATGGAAAATTTGGGATCTTATTGTCAGAAAGTGGGTGCTATTTCCGGAGATGTTTATTTTTAATTTTCTTATTTGTAAATGACTTTTCTTTTTAAGTTTATTCTTAAGACAACTAACTTTCTCTTTTGTTTTATTGAACATTTAAATAAAACTCTATATCTTAATTGAAATTAATATCACAGTTGCAATTAAAAGTGCTCACTACTAAGATTTATAGCTAGGGGGAACCGGGGGATTGAAAGACCTACTGTCTGGGGCACTTTCGCCCAGTACCCGGGGCAGTTTCGCCCACCTAAAATAAGTGGACATATATCCATTATTACACTTTACATGGTTCTTTTTTTTAACAAAAGAAGTGTCACCTAAAGTTAATTGAATCACAAAAAGAATATAAATCGAAATAAAATGCCTGGGCGAATGTGCCCCATATTGAGTTATACGACAAAAAATTGATTTAAAAAATATGAGTGCAATATAATTTAAACTTAGCAATTAAAATGGTAAAAAGACAGTATAAACTTAATTTAGCCATTGAAAAGATATTTTTAAGTTGCAAAATCAAATAGCCAGCAAGTTAAATCAGAAACAGTAATTTGAAACTTTCGACAATATAGAACGATTAATATACTTCAAAATGGTATATCTCAGTCAAATTACATGGGAATTATGCGATTTTTCGTTTACATAACTTTTATTAGAATAGTTAGATTTTTGCATATTTAAAATTTTTTTTCAAATTTTCTGCTGTTAGAAATCAATGCTGGGCCAAAGTGCCCCTTGGACGAATGTGCCCCGGTTCCCCCTTCTATTTTTTCAGATTTTTATATATTCTACTAGGTGGCACGGTCCGCTTCGCCGGGTTCATCAATATAGTTAGTTTTTATCGATGGTCACCTTTCTATAAAGTAATATTTTTCAAATTAGTTAGTACTACACATTTTTTTAATAGTTGTTGAATTTAGAAAAGCATCTTTGGACATTCACATTCTTGGAAAAATAAGAAAAACGTATTTCTGAAGACTATTTTGGGTTTTATTAATTAAAAAAATTAAGCTATAAAGCTGCTTGCAAAATCCAGGACTATCTAAAGAGTTTAAAAATTCAGTTGGATAACAAATAACATTATCTCACTTATGACCGAATCAATTGACTTATCTTATTTTGAATTTGAAAATTCTGGTCATCATCATATACATTTCTTGCAGTCAATATAGCTCGCTCGCTCAGCCAATCGTAATTACAATAATTTTAATTGATATTTGGAAACATTCTTCTGATCATTTCGTCTTTTGAGGAAATGAATTTGCCTTCTGCAGTTCCCGAAAACGCAAGTGCTAGGACACAGCCACT
>JAWNPY010000302.1:0-14448 GCA_035078625.1 Scaptodrosophila scaptomyzoidea
GGTGTTCTGCTCCAAATATAGTCCTATTTATAGATGGGCACTGCACGGCGAGAATTTGGGAGAGGTTTATTTAAAAGTTCCGTACTGTTTCTATGATTGTAAGGAGGTGGATTTGAAAGGAATAAGTAAAGCAAGAGCACGAAAAATCAAAGTTTTTCAAGTTTTCATTAGTTCAGTTGCACTTTGTCGCTCCCAGAAGTGAATTTTGCGATTTGAGCAAAGACAACAACCTATCAGGGTCCATTTAGTCCATGTTCACAACCCAAATTGTACTTTGTTTTCGAAAAATTAATTGTCTGATTGGTTTCTTTTTCTTTTTCCCTTTGGAAATAAATTTTTAAAAAATACAAGTTTTTAATTTAAAACCATCCCGTCTTTACTTCGTTTTAATTGCTGTATAATAAATTGATTTTCTGCAGAATGAAATAAAATAATAAAGGCATTTGATTTTGTCTTTGTTAAATTTTTATTATTAAAAATGTTCTTTTCGTATTGCCATTGGCTCACTTGCCCTGAACTGTCCACTCTTTTTTTTTTTTTTTGGTTTTTGTTTTTTATTTAATTATGCTCTTTGTTTTGTTTTATTTTTTATGGTCTGTTTTTTTTGTTTTATTAATATATTAATTGTTTGTTTTGGGTCGTTTCTTTCTATAATTTTTCATAGACAAATAATTTGTTTATTTGTATGTTTTACTGTTTATTTTTTTAATTTTATTTTTTTTTTAATTTGTTGTTATTTTTTGGTTGGTTGAATTTGTTTTATTGTTGTTGGTGTTGTTTTTCTTTCTTTTTATTTGTTGTTATTGCTTTTAATACTTGTTCGCTGTTCGGTTCAAAAATGAAACATTTTTTACTGTATATTTTCATTTATATGTATTTTTGTTTTTTGCTTTCTTTTCTTTTTCAAAAATTATACAAAATCAGGGAATAAAATTAAAAACAAAAAAAAAATAATATTTATAAGATATATTAAAAAAATAAAACTTTTTTTTAAAAATAGAAAACCTAAAACATAAATAACAAATACAAAAACAAAAAGCATTTAACAATTTTACATAAATAACTTAATTTAATTGTGTTTTTGTTTTTTTTTCTCTTCTTTTTTTGATTTAATAATTAATTCAATTACATAAACATTTATGTGTATAATTGTTAAGATTTACATAATTTATGGCTATAATGTTTATGTTTATTTGTGTTTGTGTGTGTGTTTGTGAACTTTATGGAAACAAAACTAAAAGTGTAACAAATAAACATTAAATTTTCAACTTTATTTATATGATTTTATCAAAATCACAACAACCACAAAAAATGAAAAGTCAAAATCATCACAGTTTAAGGGGGGCAAGAATTTTCTTTTTTAAATAAAAGGTTCAATTTTATCAAATCTTTCACAATTTGTTTCACACAAAGTTCACATTTGGTTCAAAAATATTTGTGTGTGTGTGTTTTGTTTTGTTTCGTTTGTTACATTTATGTACATGGATTTATTTTATGTTGTTGTTTGTTTTTTTTTTTTTTTTACTTGACTACGCATAATTTATAATAATAATAATAATATTTCTCAATAATTAGTTTATAATTTTTGTTTTGTTTTTGTTTTTTTTTTATAGTATAGCACCGAGTACAATAAAAAAAATGTTAATAATAAACAGAGTTTCAATTTTTTATGTCTGAGGGTAAAACTGAATTGTTAACGGTTAACTAACGGTTATGCCTTTAATTTCTGAATCATTTAACGTTTTTTGTTTGGTGTTTTTTCTCTTCATTTTTCATTTTTTGTTTACCTTTTAAATTCTACTACTTATTTTATGCAATAATTTTTGTTTTTTTTTTGTTTTGTTTGCTTGTTTGATTCATTTATTTTAAATTAATTTTCTTTTGTTTTTCTTCTTTTTTGGTGTTCTGTTTTTCGTTTTTATCATTAGTTTCGTTTTGTTTGCCGTTCCACAGTCAATAAGTAAAAGTTTTCATTTTTCTTTTTAAATGGAGCCATCGCCAGAAATCTAAGTAATACAAAAATCAATCAAATTTAAATTTGGAAAAATATATATGTATATATCTCTATCTGTCTCTTTCTTGCTTACCTGCGAGTGCGAACTATCACTCTCCACTTGCTCAGAATAGCAATGCTTATAGTTAAGATAGTCTAAAAGTCTTCTGGGTAATGGCAATGTCTGTATTAGATCCTTTCGTATAACCGCTTTTAGTATAACAAATCTGAAATTGGAATAAAATATAATTATTTTAAATACAAGGAGTGACCAAAAAATAACCAATCAATAATCAAAAATCACCAAAGATAAATATTTTAAGGAACTTGAACCTACTTAATAAAAACTTAAAGCAATAACAATCTAAATTGGTCTAGAATTAAACAGAAAACATGATTGTCATATAGACTATGAATCTATGTATAATCAAAGATAATAAGAAGCAATAAATTTACAATAAATATTTTAATATTGAATTTTAGAATATACTTCAAATAATGTGGAAAAAAACTCAAATAAATGCAACTTGATTTGAAAAATATAAATAGAATTAAAATTTGTGACAATTTAAATAAAAATCAGACATAATTTGCTATTTATAAATCCTAGATACTTGTAATTTTTGTTGAACTGATATAAAGCCACAAATCTTAAATAAAAATTGACAATTAGTTTGGTTTAATAAACTGCAATAAAATAATTATAAAATTTTCTATTTTATTTAAAAATTTAAATTAAATATAGCTTGAAATTAATAACAGTCTTGTGTAAATAAAAATAATATATTATAAATAAGTTTCTTTATTGTATGTAAAGAATATATTATTTTATTCATTTGATTATTCAAAATCTGACGAATTTCTTTAAATAAAGCTTATTTCTTCTTATTTGTTGAACTCACCTGCACATATGTTGTAAACTTTGTACATGCTTAAATCTAGATACTGGATTGGTTAATTGCACACGCATTGGTCCATGCTCCGGCCGACGATGCAGAAAGAATAAATATCTGAAAAAAACAAATACAACAAATTATTACCTATTTAAGCTTCAATTAAATTGAATTTGATTTAAACTAACCTGCCACTACGGGAATGCTCAACAGCCTTCTCAATGAACTCGGTAATAGTTTGGGATTTGAACTTGGCATATGAACCAAATGAAAAAGTGCCTAAAAATAAAAATAAATAGAATTTATTTTAGATGGTTTTATTATTATTATTTGTATTTATTATTTACCCTGGTCCTGTTCAATGCGCACATGACGCACACAATTGTTTAGTTTAAAGCTCAGCGAGAATATATAATGATCATCGGAGCTGTCGCGTACAATAAATGAACCATCTGGCTCATTCGATAAAACCTTTTCGGCCGCCTCACTCGACAAAGGACCCCAATACCAACCGTACTGTGTGTGGAAAGCAATTGTCAAATATTAATCAATTCAAAACAATCAATTATTGTATATTAAACTCACGTCTTTGACTTTTTCAATACTGGAGGTAAATTGCAGCGCACGCGGCTCTGGTAGACACTTTTTTGGTTCCTCCAAAACTGTTTCGCTGGCATTAATTGCATAAGCTAAAATTAAAACAAAAAAATATATATATAATTTAATTATTAGGTATTTAAAAATATGTTTTTTAGTTCTTCATAATCTATTAAATAAGTATAAATAAAAAAGCCTTTATTTGCCCCATTTCAAGCTTAAGAATTGTTCTATTTTATTCATAATTAAAATTCTTTTTTACTCACTTAATTTTTCCCCATTTCTAATACAAAAATTTATTGCCCTAGACATATATTTTATTTATAATCATTAGTCTAGTGTCTCGCTAAATTTGATTTAATTTTTATATATATTAATCCTTGATCTATCATTTACTAGAATTCTTCTGTACTTTCTCTTTACTTATCCCATTTCCCGTGACGCAGATTTAAATTAAAATAAATCGTTATTATATATTATATTTTATATATCCAGCCCTAAAAACTATAATTTACTTAGCATGAAGATTTCTGCTGCTCTGTCTATTTTTAAAAATGTATTTTTAAATTAATTTTAGGGTATAATCATTTAAATAAATACCTCTCATTTACTAGTTTTCTTTTTTTGTATTTAAAAATAATCATTTTGTTAATTATTTTCCTATATTTAAAATCAACTTTAATTTATATTCATCTATACAAATTTCACTCATATTTCAGACTAGGCAACTGTGGCTCTCTTTGGGATCAATTTTTCCCACAAAATCCTCGAATTCTCGACAGATTCTACTAGTGTTGACCTGTTTCTTTTTCCTTAATCTCTGTTAGTTTAAGGCTTCAAGATTGCCCCTTTTGATGTTCTGTTGCTTACCCTTTTTGGGCAACGGTGGCAAAGCCCTTGATTGAAATTTTTTGCTTAAATTTGCTGCTGCGGCTTCGCTACGATTTAAACAATTGTGTGCCTCCTCCAGTTCACTGGTTGAATTTGAATTTGTCACATTTGTTTGACGCTGATGATGATGATGATGGTGATGATTATGATGATTATTGCTATGATTGCTACGACGAAAGCGAAAAATGCTACAAAACTTTTGCTTCAAATTGAGTGTAAATTGAGATTTCTTTTCGGTATGCAATAAATGTTTATTATTGGTTGAATCCAATTTATCGGGCATTAATTGTTGATGCTGCTGCTGCTGTTGTTGTTGTTGTCCACTGCCTCCATTATTGTTATTATTATTATTGTTATTCAATTTATCATTGTCTAAATTATGTTTGTTTTGTTTGCTCAGATATTTGTCAGTGTGTTGTTGTTGTTGTTGCTGCTGCTGCTGTTGTTGTTGCGATGAATTGTTGCCTGTATTTCCCGTTGTTGCTGTGCCAGCAGCAGCAGCAATTGTCCTGCCACTGCTACGCGTGCGTGCCGTGGTATTCGTTGTATTTGTGGAAATGCTCCAAATTGTCTCATTCGAGCTTCTTTGAGCTGTCATCGTCGTCCCAGGAGGCCCTGGGATGCCAGGGACATGGCTAATTGCTTTTGTATTGGCTGCATCTGAATATAAAGTGTGATAGAATTGCTTCACCTCGTCCAGAGTCATGTGCAATGGCTCGTGGCGATCAGTTTCACTTTGGCTGGCAGCTGCTGCAGCTGTGGAAATTAAAGCATTGGTGGGTGTGCGATATTTGCCATGCTTGGTCGTCGATTGATCGTCGCTGGTCTCGTGCATGAATCTTTGTTGTTGCTGCTGCTGTTGTTGTTGCTTGCGTTTATTACGTTTATTGCGACGATTGGCCGAGGATTTGTTATGATAACCCGTTGAGGATTGTTTGTTGGCAGATAAATCCTGAATTTCCTGCTGCTTCTGCTCAATCATATCGACGGGGAAAGCATAAATATCCGAATCGATGGGCACATTATAGAAATCAGAAATTTCACGTGAAAATAATGCATCATGCGACATGGCCTGGGTAATAAATATCGAATCATCTGGCTTATTCGCCGATGAGACGTTAAGGGAATTGTGCGAGCTGCTTAAACGACTATTTAAAGAGTTTCTCGAATTCGGACGCTGATGCCCATAATGATGATGATGATGGTGATGCGCCTGGTGATGATGATGATAGTGGCAATGACTTGTATGTCCACCCAAAGGACTATAAAGTATTTGTCTGCGTGGCAAACTATTCTCCTGCAATTGTTGCTGCTGCTGTTGTTGTTGCTGCTGCTGCTGATTATTCCTTTTGACGCCATAATATAAATCATAATCGTGTATATCGGATAGACCGGCACTATTGAAACGTTGCTGGGCCGCTGCCTTGGCACTCGCAATTGTATCCTGTTCCGTGGGTATGGCCTTGAAGTAGCGCGTATGATCCTGATAATAAGGACAAAGTGTTTGCTTAATTTTTATTATCGAAACTGGCGGCGGCGGCGACGGCAAAGGCGAACACGATGAATTATCCGATTCATCGATAATATCCACTGAATTGCCCAATGAACCGCTCAATATATTATTGGGCTCATCGTAAATATTATCCGTATGGCTATTGAGTATCGAATCACTTGAATACAAATGCTTATTAATGGCATAGGATTCTTTAAGCGTGGGCAAATCAATTGACTCCAATTGAACCATCATCACTGGCAAAACTGGCACAGTCTGGCAATCATTTTCATCCACATCCACATCATCATCGTCGTCGTGAGGAGCAGCAGGCGGAGGCGGAGGAGGTGGCGTGGCAGCAGGATTTGAATTAGCAGCTTCTTTTAAATGCTCAAACGAGCTTTGCGACGAGGTCCAACGCCGCAGACTATTCACAATATTCTTGGATATGGAACGCACCAGTGTGGTTTGTGGCGAGTCCTGAAATTCGGGCGGTGGATCTATCGGTGCCAAAGGGCCCTTTTTCAACGTATTGAAATTCTCGGCACTCATTCCGCCCTCTGAGCAATTATCCAGCGAATCAAATTGTGAGACTTCGCCATCGCTTTCAACCATCTGGGGAAAATAAAAGGTAATTATAAATTTATAAAACAAGAAGTTGCAAGGATTCTTTCTGCACCTACCTCAATTTCAAATTTGCACATGCCCAGACGATAGGAGTCGCCGCTGGATATTGACGAATTGGTGGTTAATGGGACGCCGCTGTCATCGCTCAATGAGGCAGCCGCGTTCAATTCAATGCTATTCGCACTGACCAATTCGTGGTGCGGCGGTGGCATAATACTGAAACTATCACTGCTGCATATGGAATGGGGTGCAGTGGCGCCACCTGTAGTTGTAGTTGTTGTGCCATTTGTCAGGATGCTGACACTAACACTGCTGCCATTATTGCAATTTGTGTCCTTAAGCTTAATGGACGATTCCATAATGGAAGAGAGAGAAATGTTGATGGGCGCCTAAGCAGCGCACCTTCGTTGTGCTGCAAGAGAGAGAGAGAGAGAGAGAAAATAAGAATGAAGGTCAATGACAGTTAAAAGTTTTTAACCGTTAGCATTTATTTTTTTTTTGAGTGCGTAAAATAAAACGCAACTCTGTGTAGTACACACACACACACATATGCACACATTGATAGCTTTTTACACACGCCCACTAACGCAGCAGCAGCCCCACCACCACCACCCATTTATAATGGGCGGGCAGCCGCGCAGCAGCAGAGCAGTCGCTGTCGGAGCGTAGCCTTTTCCGGCTCCTGCTGCTTCGTGTCGTCGTTTTCGTAGTACGCCAATAGTAGTTTTTCTTCTTTCTTCTTTTTTTATGTTTTTTTCCTTAAATGCCAAATTCGCTTATTTCGCTTTAAGCAAAAAATAATAAAAACAAAAAAAAAAAATTTGAACTTTAATTCTTATAAGAATTTTGGCCACTTTATTTTATTTATTTTATTTTTTTTTTGTATATACACAAACCCTTATCACACACACACACACAAACACATATGCATACAGAAATGCAGCAGACAACGTCAAATCAGAACGTACACACACACGCACGCACACACACATGAAAGGAAGTACGTCGTAACACCTTTTCTTAATTTAATTATTGCTCTTCTCCTGCCTCTCGAAACACTTGCATATATAAATATCTATATGTATATAAAGCTACACCCACACATTCACAACCAGACTCACGCACACACCCACATTTACATTTACAATTGAATTGATGTGATGGGCTCTTGTTTTATATTTATTTGCATTTTACACACTTGCCTTTGATTTATAATTATGTATATAGAGAATTGCACCTTTTACTTAATAAAATCACTTGGTTAAACGCATATTGATTGCTCACACACAGCAATTTGGACATATCGTAAAAATTCGTCGTCCATATTTACTACTTTTTGTAAGTGATGGCAATTAGTGGTGGAAAAAACATCGGCCTCTATCGATAATTATAATATCGATGCTTTCATTTACCAAAAAAAATAAACTATCGATGTTTTTTTGCACGAAAACATTTCAGAATATAAACCTTCAGTTATTCCCAAGTTCTGCCAAATAAATTTTGAATTAAATCTATGCAAAGCAAATAGAAAAATTAAGCAATGACAAAAAAATATAACTCATTTGTAATTGAAATAAATTTCATTTAAAATTAACATTAAATTATATTTATGTTTTTACAGTACCTCTCCTTTTTAATTAATAAAATAAATTTGTATGAAAAGGCGAGACAAACTTCTTTTTTTTTTGTTAAGAAACTATCGATGTTTTTGTTTTCAAGCATCGTTAACATACTGGCAGCTCTTTCGATAAGTTGATAGGCCATGCAGGCAATTCAAAAACAATAGATGACGCCACTTGACTTTGTAAAATGAACGTTGCAAATTTAAATATATTAAATTATTTAGCTACACTCTGTCTCTGTCCCTCTTTCCCTTGATGCCTTTTCGATCACCTGTTTACTTTCACTGACCATCATCATTATTTTGTTTGCTTTTGCTTTGGCTTTGTTGTCTATGGAATTAAAATTACAAAGCATTTTTTTACCAATAATCTCTGTCGCAGTCGCATAAATTAACAAATTTGTTGTGCATTTTTTAGGGCGACGTTGAACGGAAGTGGAAGCAATTTCACTGAATTTTTTTGCTCTCACTTTCATTGTCCAAATAAAAATTCAACTGTTGTCAATGGCAAATTTATTTTAATAATTTTTCGTCTGCTAAAATGTGTGAATTAAAGTCAACGCGCGCATACATAATGTCAAAAAGCAACAACAATAATAACAATAATAATAACAACTCGTTTTTGTGGAATGCAAATGGCATGCGAAACTAAGAAACTAAAAGAAAAAGAAAACGATCGTTGTCGATCCTGTTAGTTTTGTTGTTGTTATTGTTGTCTATGCTGCTATTTTTATTATTTGTTTGTTATCTAGGTAATTCTGGTATTTTGCCCACACATACACATAACCAAGAAGTTGCTGTTGTTGTTGTTTTTGTAGGCTGGTATGCGCGCACACTCTCAATTGAGGCCTTGCAAGTCAGTCGCGACAGCGCACCCAAAAATGCAATTGAGAAAAACCCACGCAATAACAAAAACCCAAAAAAAGCAGCAACAGCAACAACAACAAAAACAAGTCGAAAAAACAGCATACCAATGCCGCACACACACACAATTGTAAACTTACGACCACTTGCTGTGCTATGTTTTTATTTACCTGAAGACCGAAAACGTCAACGTCTCAGCATCTAAGCGCAGCAACTGCAGCAGAGCAGCAGCCATTGCATTTTTTCGTTGGTAGCAAAATAACTATAACCTTACACTGAGAGAAATCATTTGCCAAGTAATTCTTTTATTTACAGAATAAAGGAATTTATCATAAACATTTTATATTTTTTGTAGACTTGGAGAGAATTTAAATAAATATGAAAATATTGTAATATTATTCAAAATAGACTTTCAAATAAACTATAGCACAATCATGTAAAGAAACTATCCCAAAATATTCAAAACAATTGTTTAAAGAAGATTAAACGTCTATTTAAAATTTGTATAAAAGAAAACTGAGAATATTTGTAGCTACAAGTTCAAGTTTAATTAATGAATGAATGTGTAATTAATTATTGATTTGTTGTTTTTTTTTTTCAACAAAATAAATTACAGCCAATTTTAGGCTACAAATTAATTATTTAATATTTTTTATATATTGATTAAGTGTGGAAGAAAAATAGCAAAAACGGCTACAAAAATTTTCAAGCTATGTGCATAATCAAATTCAAATTAATTTTCTCTTATTTTTACTAAGAAAAACTGATTTATATATTAATAAAAATTATAAATTCAAACTAAATAAAAATTAATACTAAATTAATGTGAGTAGTGTTATAATTTATAAACAAAATTGCTCGTAGCATTAGGAAAGGAGCAATAAATAAATTAAAAATAATATTAGTCTTAAGCTTTTAAGCAGAAAATATATTTTAAAGATTCATAACATTGTAAATCATTAAAAGCTAATTTTTTTTGTTTATTGAATAATTAAAATATATGTCTGGCTAAATTTCAAATTAAATTGAACTGAATTGTCCAATAATTTAAAATTAAATATATATTTTATATTAATTTCATAAACTTTATTATAAAATTATTAAATTATAAATTAAAAAGAAATTCTTAAAAAAAAAAATTAAAACGGCTTTTAAATTTATTTCATTTGTATAAAATAAATTAAAATATTTCATTTTAAGCCAATAAAATGTGTAGTTTTCTATTATTATTTATAATTTATTTATTTATTTTTTTTTTTTTTGCTTTTTTTTGCAGTGCACAAGTGTCCTCGCCTATTTCCCTTTGTGTTTGTACGTACTTGTGTATGCTGTGTACATACCAAGAAAGCAAAAAACAAAAAAAAAAACGAAAAAAATCCAAAAAAAAAAGTAAAAATAAAAACTAATAATATTTCTTCAGTTTCTACTCAACAACAACAACAATAAAGTGAGTGTTTTCAGGTACGACAAGACGACTGACGCCGACGTCAACGTTAACGTCAGCGTAGCCAAGTAAAAACCCAAGCCAGTTCTCCAGTCCCAGCCCAGGTTTTGGCTGCATTTTGTGTGTGTGTGTGTGTGTGTTTGTGAGCTTGAGGTGGTTGCCAACGCGCAGTTTGTTGGCTAGCAGAGACCTGTGCGCGTTTGGCTTGGTTCAGTCTACTGACGAACGTCTTGAGCGCAGTTTGCTTTTAGCTGCCGTTTGTTTATACTCGCCGCTTTGCTTTTAAAACCTTTTTTTTTTTATTTCCCCCCAAAAAAAAGAAGAAGAAAAAATATCAAACGGGCGCGCGCGCTTTATTTTGTCTCAGTGTGCATAAGTGTATTTGTGTGTGTGTGTGTGTGAGATAGTGTTACTTGTTGCTTACTGCTGCTGCTTAGCTTCTTCAACTTCTACGTGTTGTTGTTGCTAATTTATATCGTTTTTTTTTCGAGTTTTATTTTTTTTTTTTTTTGTTTTCTGTGTCGTCGTCGTTATTACGGCAAACTGGTTACTCTGCCTGTGTCTGTATGTGTGTGTGTGTAAATCTCTATCAAAGAAGAAGAAGAAGCAACAACAACAACAACCAGAGAATAGAGTCCGAATAAGCAACAACAACGATCAAAATTAACCGTTTTTACAACAACTGATTATAACGGAAGCGGTCATTACCGAAATTTTGAAAACAACAACAACAGCAACAAAATGCCCTGCTCAGCCGTAACGCTGTCAATAGCAACAATTTGCGCAATAATTGCCACCGCGCTCCTGGCAATCGCCTTCTCCACAGATAATTGGCTGCAATATGATGTCAAACGTAATCAGATACAGGTTAGTACAAAGAAGAATCTAAAATTAAAATACTTCAAAACTCTAAAATAAGAAGAAGAACAATAATCAGCAGCAGCAACAATGGGAACATTGCATTTGCTGCAGTTTTGCTTCTCTCTCTCTCTCTCTTTCTGTTTATCTGTCTGACTGACTTTCTGGCTGCTGTTTTTTATTTTTTTTGTGGTGGTGAAAATCCGCCACAGCGTCTTAAAATCCAAAGTCAACAACGTTAAAAGCAGCGGCTTCATTTTGCACCTTGGTAATAAAGCTAGGAAAAATAATATTAAAATTTTAGTTTAATCCATTTGCCCATTTTCTGTCCAGTCTATAAAAACAAAAAATTTTGGCAAAACGCTTTAAAGTTTCTACAATAAAAATAAATAAAATGCTTTGTATATTAAATTAAATAAAATAATAATAATAACTAACACAGGCAATTATTTATTTCTTAAAAATAAATACTAGAATTATGTATAAGCTTTTTGTCATATTGTAGTTTGTTAAAAATAATACCAATAAAATAGAATTCATTCATTAAAATTGTTTAAATACATTTTAATACCTAGTTATTTTTTTATGAATATTTAAAAATTTCTAGATTAGTGTCCAATATTTATTTTGATTTTGTAGTTATTATTTTCCATCAAATTCGGTTAGTTTTTTTTTTAATTTTATACTCATAAACAATCCTTGCTGATTTTAAGTTTAAATTATTTTCCATCAAATCAATTTAAAATTAAGAATATTTCTATAAAATGAAACTTGAAAGAAGATATAATTTTAATTTTTTCCTACTCCTTTTCCTTTTGCTCTCTTTTTAATCCATTTCCAATCTCTTGGCGTTATTTCTTTTTAGCTGGCATTTATTTAAGGCAAAAAAAAAAACTCAAAAATTTTAATTATCAGACAGAGAAATTTTTAATTACCTAAAATTTTAGGATTGAAAATTGAATTAATTCTCAAATTGCTCTTTAGTTTATTACTAAATATAAACATGACTTTATAGCGATAATTAAATGTATTTATCTATAAAATAAGCTTAACAATTTTAATGAAAAATATGTAGGTATTTCTAATCTTGAATTTGATGATGTAGAACTTGAATATTGAACTCCCTTTAATTTTCTAAATTGTTTGCCAATTTTTTAGATATAGGGGAGGATTTATATATCAAAATAGTTGATTTGATTAAATTAATTTTCATTATTAGAATTTTGCAAAGAATTTAGTCAGAATTCGGGCCTAAATTAGTTTAAAAAGTTTGTTGTTGATTAAGTAAAATTTATTTTTAGTTTTGTTTTTTTTTTAGTTGATTTAAAACACTTGTTGTAGACCAATGTGCAACCGTTGCAGCAGCAACAGCAGCAGCAGCAGCGGCAACGAAAACAAAGAAAAGAAAATAAGGGCATGCGCAGCGTGTGTTTGTGTGTGTAGAAAGAAGAAAGGTCGAAAGCAAACAGCAACAGGCAGCAAGTAGAGGCCGTTAACGTTAAAACTTTCTACGCGAGCGCTTAGCCAAGCCAAGCCAAACGAAAAAGACAGACAGACGGACAGACAAACAAACAGACAGTCCAAGTATCACAATTTCTCATTTTGCATGTAACAACAACAACAACAAAATTGTTTGTAGGTGCCATAATGAGGCGAGGAACTGCCATGATCAGGCCCGTAGTCAGGGGAATAGCCCAAGAGGCCCGTTTCCTCTGGGGCCCCTCGAAAAAATCCTAGCTACGGCCCTGGCCACGGTGCGCACTTGTTTAAAAACTTAGGCTGACCGAGAGTCAAAGAGAAGAGCGGGAGAAGAGAAAAAGAGCGAGAGCCCAAGCATACCTGGCATACCAAACACAAATCAACTTTAATTTTGGTTCGTCTTCGTTCGTTGTTGTCTTGTCTTCTTCTTCTTCTTCTTTGTCAGTTGGGCGCTGAAAATATTTGCACGTTTTTGACTTTGACGCTCGATTGACGTTTGACGTTTTTGGCCACTGTGTTTAAAATTTTTACCACCATGGGCAGGGAAATACAAAAGGTTAATTCGAAAATTCACTTCAATTATCTTTAATTAAGCTAGAGTTTCTCATAATAATAAAAGGATGACTTAACTGACCTGCCTGATAACCAGTTTCATTTTTTGGTAAAATTCTTGTAATTTTTAATTTAATTTTCACTTCCGCTTCTCCATAACAAATCAATTGTTTTCAGGTTTTTGAAATGCATTCGTCTTGGCTAAAATAACCAATACATTAAAATATGAGATAAGAAATTTACCAAATATGCGGCTAAAAAATATTTGCTGAAAAAAAGCTGATTTACCAGTTTCGAGAGTGGAGAAACAATGGATATGAAAATAAAATTTTTATTAAGAATAAAATTAGTCTTTCTAAGGTTTTAAAGTTCAAAACATCAACGTTTTTAAGAGACTATTCAATTAAACTTTAATTATAAAGGCTCGAAAGATCATGAAAAATATTTTACATTGCCAAAAAACTACATATTTATAACCCGAATAAATAAGGACAAATTAAATAATATATAGAAATACCAACTTTTATTAACTTTTTGAATTAAGAAAACTTTACCTGGAAGTTTATTATTCTAACTATTCTGTTGGAATAAGCTTAAAATAAACTTTATTTTAATTTTTAAATGAAAATTCTATTTAAAGTTAAAATATAGAAAAGAAAGAGAAAATTTTTATTAAATCATATAGAAAATTTGTTAAAAAAAATGTATGGCTTGGAAAAATCTTGTAAAGTTTGCAGTCAAATAAATATATAGTTTTTTAAAGGAATCATCATAATGTGGATCAATTCAATTAATAAAAACTAAATGGCTTTTGAAAAAAAAAAACAAAATATCTAGTACTTTTTTATACCAAAGTGAAATTAAAGATCTTTTAGTAGGTACTTTTACAATTTTCCACTTTTTAAAAATTTTTCTTTAAATTAATTTGTGTTTCCTATTTTTAAATTGTTGGAAAAATATATAGATATATTTTATCTATGTTTCTCTACTCTTCCAATTTAAAATTCCTTCTAATTTCGAAAACATAAAATTTGAAATAATTGAATACCTAAATTTCTACAATTTGTAATATTTAAAATTCTTTAAAAGAAGTTTAACAAAATTACTGAACATTTTTTTAATGCTATTACTATAAAA
>JAWNPY010000304.1:0-14107 GCA_035078625.1 Scaptodrosophila scaptomyzoidea
TCAGATTGCTTTTATCAAGTTCTTTTTTGATTTTTCGGGTACCATATGTTTTTCTGCTTTTTGTAAAAATATCAATAACAGCATTTTCAAGACGATAATCTTTTTTATAAATTTTCTTTTGGTAATACACACTGCTTCGATTCACATGTAGGAACCGACAATGGCACTGATAGAATGAATTAGAAAAAGAATATAGAAAAACAGAATACAAAGATAAAACGATGCCTAAAACCGTGTAGATACCTTAACTGAAAAGCAAACCTCTTTAATGAATAACTTGAAAAAATATAAACAAAAAGTGGGTTTTAATGTATAAATATTTGGGTGCCACTTTGGCACCCTATTTTTTTATTTCCCAGTTTAACAACATTTATTAGGGTGCCAAAGTGGCACCCACTCCCCATTTTCTGATATCACCAAAACGCTAGGCTTTGCCTAGAATATCATTTACATGATATCGGTTTTGTCTTATGCTCTTCCTTTCTTTTACGTCCTTTTCCACTACGTGTCCGTAAAAAGAAACAAAATACATTTAAATCTTTTAAGGAGAAAACTATTATGGAATTTATTTTGCGAAACATTAGCTCTGCTACCATTCATTCGATTGATGATAAAGCACGAAAAAAAGGTGTTCCACGCTCAGAATATGTACGTCAAATCTTAACTGCCCATGCTCTTCAAAATGAGATTATTGATACTGAAGAAAAGTATCATTCTTTATCAACAACACTAGCGTCTATCGTTGAGGATAACAGCCGAATTATGAGTGAACTTATTACCAGAATAGAGCATATTGAATTATTACTTTTAAAGCAAAATGATACTGGAGATTTATTATAATGTATACTTACGAACATAAACACGATAAACGTATTAACTTAAGAATTTCATCTGATACCTTTAATAAAATTAAAGCACTTGAAAAATCACTGAGTGCAAAATCTGTAAGTAATGTTTTTGAGTTATTAATTACTTTTTATGAAGAAAATGCAGATATGCAAAAACGTTTAGATGAAATAGACCATAAGCTTTTTTTACTCAAAAAATATAGCAATCAAACAAGAGGCGATAACTATGTGATTATTGCTCTACTTAATGCTATGTGTACACCTCTTGAAATTTTACATACATATCGACATGACCAAAGTAAATTTACGACTAACGCTCTACTGGAAGCTAGAGAAAATTTAAAAAAATATGTAGATGAAATTAATGCATATAGTAAAAGTAGGGCTACTAAAAAAGATAATGATAGTGGATTTGATGAAGATATTGAAATGATGCTAGATACTAAAATAAAGTATAGAAAGGATTTTAATATGACACCATTTGCAAGTTCGAATAGAGTAACAAGTATATTTGGTTGGAGAACACTAGGAGGTGTTCAAGAAAATCATTTAGGAATTGATGTAACAACAACAGGAAGTTGGGATATTTGTTGTTGTTCAGGTGGGACCGTTTCAAAAGTAACAAGTGATCAATGGAGAGGAATATATGTTGATGTTACAGTATCTTCAAGTACAGTTTAAAGATATCAACATTTACAATCTGCTAGTGTAAGTGTTGAGCAACATTTATCTCAGGGACAAAAAGTTGGAGTAGAAGGAAGTACAGGTCAAGTAACAGGGAGACATTTACATTTTGCTGTTTTAAAAAATGGTAATTATGTAAATCCAAGTCCTTGGTTAGGTCTTCCTAATGCTATAGGAAATTATGCAGGAAATAATAATATTGACAATAACAATAACAATAACAATAACAACAACAGTGGATCTTATAGCATAGGAAGTTATGTTGAAATTAGTACAGCATATCCATCTTCTACTGCTATCAATTATTTTGAAACAAAAGAAGGAGGATATAATAAACAAGGCGAAATAACGGAAATGCGTTTAGGAGATAGAAACCCTTTTTATGTTAATACTATTGGCTGGATAAATAGTGGAGATGTTCGACATGATTACACTGGAGAATATAAAAATTCAAACATTAAAGTAAATGATTTAGTTACTTATTCACGTTGTGGGATGGACCTAATTCAAATGCAAATCCATTAATAGCTAATGCAGGTGCTAAAAGTAGAGCAGTGAAAATATGGTTTGGTACTAAGTATGTGTTAGGATTAGACAATGCATATTGGACTAATCGTGCTTATGCTAAAAAATTATAAAAATCAATTTTTAATACATCCTATTAAAAAAGTCCCAATACTTGGAATAGACCATATTAAAAAACCACTAAAAAATAAAAATAGTACGTATATTGGTAATGGAAATTCTTTTTTATTATGTAGTTGAACTAATTTATCTCCTAATACACTCTTTTTATAAGGAAATTTAAAAATAATGTTGAATATTAATATAGAAACAAAAAGAGCAGTGGATACATTTAGCACTAAATCTGAAGTACTGCCTAAACAATCTATTATTGAAGGACCTGTAAATGACAATTTAAAAACAGAATGTAATATACCTTGATTAATTAAATTTCCCTCTAATTGACATGGAAATTTTAAAAATGTAATTATAAAAAAACTGAAAGAAAAAAGAATATCGCTGTATAACCAAAACTTTTTATAATTGCTTTTTGCTGTTGTGAAAACAATAAAAGGAATTAATAAAATTAACCATTGAGGATGCCATTCTATAAACATAAAAATAAAAGAAAACATAGTTAAACATATCCATATTCCTATATTTTTTATTTTTTCTCCATCAACATTAATAAAAAAAGCTAATAAGGATAAAAAGAAAAAAAGTAAAATAATAATAGATGAAGATATTCCAAAATTAATTTTAGATTCTAGAAGACGATTCAGCATAATATGGTTAAAAATATTCATATCGCCTGTTTTATTTAAAAATATCAAACTAATAGGAAACACTATCCAAAGAGAGATTAGTCCATATTTTATAATATATAAAATTCGTTTTTCACGTAGTAAAATAAGTGGTACAAAAATAAATAATGGAAAAAATTTTAATGCTGCACCTAATCCAAATAATAAAGACGATTTAATTAACTTATTATCAAACCAATATCGTAGTCCAGCTAGCATAAAAAATACACATAATGAATCATATTGAGACATAATAAGTATTGAGAAAAATGAAATTGGATATAATAAAAAATAAAAAAATGTATATTTTTTTATTTGTTGATTAAATTTAAAATAATTTCCAATTTTATAAATTTGAATAGCACTTAAAAGAAAAAATAGACAAGAAATTAGTTTTGAAAAGAAATATAAAAAAGTTTGGTTAGGTGACAAATTAAAAATTTGATTAAATATATAAATAGGTAGTTGAGCTATTCCAAAAACAACATATATAAAAATGTTATAATGAGCATTATTTAAATAATAAAAATTGTTATTATGTTCCATAACTATATTATAAAAATTGGTAAAATCACCTTTAAAAATAGTTTCAATTAGAATATATGAATGATTAGAAGTTTCTATAATATCTGGATGAACAAAACAGAAAAAACAAATAGTGCTGACAAATATAATAATAGTTAAGTATTTTTTTGAAAAAAAGTTATTTATAAATGTTATTTTTTTTGAAATATTATTTTTTAATTTCACTTGTTAATCCTTCATGAATATATTATTTATCTAATTTAAATAATATTTGTTTTTTTTAAAAAAAACAAGTGATTTAACACTTCAAAACATTTACTGGATAAACCAAAGGATAAAACAAGGGTGTATCTTGCACAAAGAGCAGAGCTTGTGGGAGCTGTACGTTTACCCGCCAATACTTTTGCTCAAATAGCTAATACACAAGTCACAACAGATATTTTGTTTTTAAAAAAACGTGAAAAGTTGGAACAAGAGCCAAAAGATAATTGGTTAAAAATAGGGCAAACCTTTGATAATGTACCTGTTAATCAATACTATACCGATAATCCGACACATCTTTTAGGTGTGATGAAATTCTCTAAAAATATGTATGGCAATGAAAAAGACACTGCTTGTTTTAACTATGAAGATAACTTCAACTTACACGACCGCTTAAACGCTTGTTTAAGTGGTTTTAATTTTAGTAGTGCAAATTTACTACTTACACAACAAAAACAGCACAGCGAGCCTTTAGGGACGCTTAAAGAGAATATAAAAGAACAAGAGGTGTTGCAAAAGCAAGAACAAAAAATCAATCATCAACTATCCTTTGAAGATAAAAAAGCAGAAAAACAAGCAGAAAAAGAGGTGTTAGAGCCAATTTTACCTGCTGATGCAAGCGTTAAAAAATATACCTATACAGTTTTTGAAAATAATGCCATTTATTACCGTGAAAACGATAGCATGATTTTACAAAACGCTTTAAAAGCTACACAAAAAAGAAGAATAGAGGGGATGTGTGATATACGAGGTGCTTTGATGAATGTTATATATGCACAAGTTGAAAACAAACCTGATAAAGAGCTAGAAAGTTATCAAATAACGCTCAATGATGTCTATGATGCGTATGTAAAAAAGAATGGATATTTGCTGACAAAAGGTAATCAATTAGCATTTAGAGAAGATAGCGACACTCCTCTTTTGCAAGCACTTGAAAATGAAGATAAAGATAAAGTGAGCAAAGCAGATATTTTCTATAAAAGAACGATACAGCCTTTTATTGAGCCAAGTATTGATACTGCAATGGATGCTTTATTATATTCTCAAGCACGCAAAGGTTATGTGGATATCGACTTGATGACAAAACTTTATCCCAAAACAGAAAAAGAGATTGTGCAGGAGCTTGAAGGGCATATCTTTTATAATCCACGTGAAAAAATGTAAAGGAGCTAGAAAGCGTACAGCCAAAACCTTTGAGCATTGCAGATATTGACTATAACTTTGGGAGCACATGGATACCAAAAGAGGTAAAAGAAACCTTTATTCAAGACTTTTTTAATTTTGAATATTCAGAAAAACTGGCAGATAACATTTTTTATGATGATGTTTTTGATAGATATAAGATATTGAATAAAGCTTATAAATGCGGTTTGCATTATCTTAATGCCAAAAGCAAATATGGTATTGAAGAAAAAAGTGCCTTTGATATTTTAGATGGCTGTTTAACAAAAGTAGGCAAGAATTCCCCCACTTCTAAAGTGGTGGGATGAATTGCCTTTAGTTTTGTATTAATGTGATATATAATAAAATCAGTCGAAAGAATTAAAGGGCTGATATAAGATGGAATTAGATAATAATGCACATTCAGTATTTTCACTCAACTATCATTTAGTAGTTGTTGTAAAATATGGACGAGAAGTTATCGATGATAAAATATCTTTACGTGCAAAAGAAATTTTTGAATATATAAGTGAAAACTACAATCTAACTCTTTTAGAATGGAATTACGATAAAGACCATGTGCATATTCTATTCAAAGAGCATCCAAATAGTGAATTGAGTAAATTTATCAATGCTTACAAAAGTGCCAGTAGCCGATTACTAAAAAAAGAATTTCCTCAAATTAAACAACAACTATGGAAAGATAAATTTTGGTCACAAAGTTTTTGTTTAGTATCAGTTGGTGGTGCGCCTTTATCTGTCTTAAAAAAATATATAGAAAGCCAAGGTGAAAAGAGATGAACAAAGCTTTCAAGTTTCGTTTGTATCCTAATAAAGAGCAGAAAACTATGCTTGCAAAGACCTTTGGCTATACACGTTTTATCTATAATAAAATGCTAGGTGATAAAATAGCCTACTATGAAAAGACAAAGAAGAAGTTAAGTACAACACCCGCACAATATAAAAAAGAATTTGAATGGCTCAAAGAAGTTGATAGCTTAGCACTAGCAAATGCTCAAATGCATTTACAAACAGCCTATAATAACTTTTTTTGCAATCCTAAGAAAGTTGGATTTCCAAAATTCAAAAGTAAGCATAAAAATCAAAATAGCTATACGACCAACAATCAAAAAGGAAGTATTCGCATAAAAGATAAACAAATCAAACTTCCTAAGGTTGGCTTTGTAAAAATAAAACAGCATAGACAGATACCACAAGAATATCTTCTAAAATCTGCCACTATTTCTAAAGCACCTAGTGATAAATACCATATTTCTATTTTGTTTGAATATGAAGAAGATAAAAAAGCCGTAGAAGTAGAAAATATAGTTGGTTTAGATTTTTCTATGTCTGAGTTATTCGTATCATCTGACGGACAATTTGCTCATTATCCAAGGTATTATCGCAGGTCTTTAGAGAAGCTCAAACGAGAAAGTCGTAGACTATCAAAATGTCAAAAAGGAAGTAACAATCGTAATAAGCAACGTATTAAAGTAGCCAAACTACATGCCAAAGTGTCTAATCAGCGCAAAGACTTCTTGCATAAGCTAAGTAGGCAGATAACCAATGCTTATGATGCTGTGTGTATAGAAGATTTGAACATGAAAGGCATGCCACAGGCTCTTCATTTTGGGAAATCGGTAGCTGATAATAGTTGGGGCATGTTTACAAACCAACTGAACTATAAATTATTAGAGCAAGGCAAACAACTTGTAAAGATAGATAAGTGGTTTCCTTCTAGTAAAACATGTTCTAGATGTGGCGCATTAAAAGATAGATTGCCACTTTCAGAACGAACTTATTCTTGCGATTGCGGTTTAGTTTTAGATAGAGACTTAAACGCTGCTATCAATATCAAAAATCAAGGCAAGTTACTTTTAGCCTGACAAAATATATCTATAACCGTGGGACACACGGAGTTAGCTCGTTGTTACTGTAGTGCTCTTAGGCTACTTGAGCGAGAAGCCCCCACCTCAAAAATCCATAGATTTTAGGTGGTGGGAGTATGTCACATCAAAAAATAAGTACAGTCTATGAAAGTCTATGAAATAATAAAGCTTGAAGACGGTAAAGAAAAGCGCGTGATTGTACCTGATAAAACGCAGGTTGTACGAGATAAACAAGAGCAGTTACAGCTACAGTTTAAATTATTATTAAATTTATACAATCCAACAACAGGAATTATATTGGTAGATGGAATAGATGTAAATAAATACAGAAGAGATAGCTTATTTGCTATATCAAGCGTTGTATTTCAAGATTTTATTAAATTTCCATTTGATGTAAAAACAAATATAGGAGTAGGTAATGTTAAAGATATAGATAATTTGACTAATATTATAAATACTGCAAAAGAAACAGGTGCAAATGATTTTATTGAAAAATTACCTAATTCATACAATACAATTCTTCAAAAAGAATGGACAGATGGAACAGACTTATCTGAAGGGCAGTGGCAAAAAATTGCAATATCTAGAGCATTAATTAAAAAGTCACGTATTACTATTTTAGATGAGCCCACAGCTTCATTGGATTCAATTTCTGAAAATGAAATTATTGAAGAATTTAAAAAATTAAAATATAATAAATTATGTATTTTAGTTACACATCGTTTTACTAGTCTATATATGGCAGATTGCATAATTGTATTAGATAGTGGTTGTATATCTGAAATAGGCACACATAATCAACTAATTAAAAATGATAATTTATATTCAAAATTGTATAATACTCAAATTAAATCTTTAGAAAAGGCTATAAATATAAAAGGAGATGAATAAATGGGATTATCTATTATGGACGTAACACAACAATATAAAAACAAAACAGCGCTTAATCATTTTTCGTTAGATTTAAATTATGGTATTTATGGTTTACTTGGCGCTAATGGTGCAGGTAAAACGACTCTTATGAAGATTATTTGTCATTTATTAAAACCTACAACTGGGAAAATTTTAAAGGATGGAAAAAATATTAACCAACTTGGAGCAAAATATAGAAAGTGTTTAGGTTATTTACCGCAGAATATTGGTTTATATTTAGATTTTACTCCTTTACAATATTTATCTTACATATCAGTATTAAAAGGATTAAGCAAAGAAGAATCTATTATAAAGATACAAGAACTTTTAGAATTTACTTCTTTACAAGATGTTGAAAAAAAGAAAATAAAAAATTTTTCTGGGGGAATGAAACAAAGAGTAGGTATAGCACAAGCTTTATTAAATAATCCAGAAATATTAATATTAGACGAACCAACAGCAGGGCTAGATCCTAAAGAACGCATTAAATTTAGAAATATGATTGCAGAATTGGGGAAAAAACATATTATTTTATTTTCTACTCATATAGTCTCTGATGTAGAAAGTATCGCTAATGAGATTATATTAATTAAAAATGGTAATTTAATTAAACAAGGTAATGTACAACAAATTAGAAATTTAACTTTGAATCATGTATGGGAATGTACATTATTAAATACAGATGCAAATAAGCTTTCTTTAAAATACACCATTTCTAATATATATATAAATAAAAATAAAACAACATTAAGAATAATAAGTGATAATAAGCCTGATGAACAATGTCATTTAGTAGAGCCTAGTTTAGAAGATACATATTTATATTATTTTGGAAATATTGGAGATTAGAATGAGACATTTATTATTTTATGAATATAAAAAAATAATCACACAAAAAATATCATTTATTTTTATTATTATTTTAGCTGTCATAGTTTCTATAATTACAATATCAGAAAAAAAATTTATGTCTTTAGATGAAGAAAAGACTATAGAAACTGGAATGACTGCCATAGCCTCTAAAAAAAACATGTTATCTGATATGTCTTTGCCTCTAACAGTTCAAAATTTACAAGAAATTGTAGAAGAAAATGATAAAATAGTTAATCAATATGGTTTGATTTCTAATGAAGATAGTACATCTAATAATTTAAATTTAGAAGTGTCACTTATTCCTTCTCACCAATCTTTATATTATTTACAAAAATATGAGGATATAAACTCTTATTTATTGAATGCGTTTAATACAGAATCAGCTGAAAATAAAATTAATTTTGGAACTTCAAACTCACCTTATGCCTACTTAAACATAACATCAGAACAGGTAAAAAATTTTTATGAAAATAGAAATATGCAAATCCAAAGTATTTTAAATCTTGATTATAGTTATGGAAATTATAGTGCAAAAATTAAAAATAAAATTAATCAATTAAACAATAAAATAGATGAGCCTTGTAAATATAGTTATCATGATGGTTGGAGTAGTTTAATTAATAGCTCTATGTTTTCTATTATTTTAGTTTTATTTTTAATAGTTTCTGTATCTCCTATTTTTTCTAGGGAATATTCTAAAAAAACAGATTCTATTTTGTTAACGTGTTTAAATGGTCATAAAAAAACAGCTCATGCTAAAATGTTAACAGGATTTTTATATACTACTATATTATTTGTATTATATAATATTATTATTTTTTGTATTATAGCTTTTATTTTTGGACTCAGTGGATGGGATAATCCTATACAATTAAATATTTCTCGCACTGGTTCAGATACATTTTTATCTGTATTACCAATTAATCTATTACAAGCATATTTATTAACTTTAAGTATGCAATATATAGCTTGTTTAGTACTTGTTTTTATAACTATGTTATGTTCAAGTTTTTTTAAAAATTCATTTCAAACAATAATTTGTTCTACAATAATACTAGCTATACCTTTTATTGTACCAGATAGTAAATCAAATGGAACATTTAATCGTATAATGGCACTTATGCCTGTTCGCACTTTAATAAAATATGCTAATTATTCTACAGATTATTCTACTCAATTTTATAATATATTTGGAATAGTATTTGAACATTCTTTAGTATTTTTAATAACAGCAGGAATTTTAATAGCTCTTATAATTCCCTTAACAACATATTTTTATATTAATCATAAAATTACTTAAAATTTGTATTATTTATAATATAAATTATGCATTAAACTCTTAACGCCTAGAATAGACAAGCTTTAGGATGAGAGTGTTTTAAGTATATTTAATTTAATCTAATTGTATTAAATCAAAAATTGATGAAAAACAAAAGGTTACTTTAAATAAATTTTATAGCTCTAATTATTCAAAATATAGGTTACAATTTAAATAAGAAAATAATTACTAAATAAATTGTGAATAAGTTATATTTTTGCAGTGTTCTTAAAAACAGACATAAAAATAGTGCTTACAAGTTTTTTGTAGGCACTATTTTTTTCTTTATTTTTATAGATATTTTTCTTTTTCTTTGTTTTATAAACTACTTTATTGCCTATATCATCTACAACGGCATTTATAGGCTTAATAAGCGGTTTTTGTACGGGTATATCTACAATATCATATTGCCACTTTATAACCTTTCCTGATGCGTCTATGAGGCGATATAAAATCGCATATCCTTTTTTACGTAATTCTAATAATAAGCTGTTTATTTTATCTTTTCCGTCTAGTGAATGCGCTGTAATATCTGATTTGATAACATTCCAGTTTTCAGGTTTAGAAAGTAAGTATATTAAAAGTACTTTTGCAGACCAAGAAAGGTCTTTATCTTTAAAAAGAGAATTGTCTATGCGTACATAATGAGCATTAATAGTAGTGTGTTTGCGCTGTGAACGATAGTCAGATAGCTCTTTTAAAAGATTACTTTGTTTTAACTCACTTAATGCTTTTTGAACGCTATATCTTTTATTTGTAGAGCGATTGCATAAATCATTGATAGATATTTTCCATGTATCCAATCGAGATACAAGATATGCAAAAATGCCTTTACTTGCAAAAGACAAAAAGGGATTGTTTATAAAATCAAGACGGATATTGGTGTATGGAACGTTGTTATTATATCGAGTGTAAATGCTGTTATTTATCATTAAAAAAGCTCCTTATTAAGTTAAAAAATGCAAATTGTATGATATACTATAGTTTAGAAATATAGTACTAATATTTTTATATAGAAAAGAGAATAGCATATGAAAAATAAAACGCAAATAGATATTAAATGAACATATGAAATTATTTCTTGGATTATTAATATTTTATTAGTAGCATTTTTTTTAATTTTTGAAATGTTTCAACCAAAAGTCAATGGATTGGTAGGAACGCTTTTTATTGCAGTTTTTAATCTATGGTTTTTTTTAAAATTTTCTGATAAAGCGATGAATTCGAGACAAAATTTTAATAAGACTTTTTTAGTTAAATATATGTTGCTCCCGTGGCTTATAAATATCGTTATAATGCTTTTTTTCTTTTTTCTTGTATGGCAGGTTTAATAAATTGAAAATCAAATAATTCATCTAAAATGTCTAGCATAATGTCTAGTTCGCCTTCTTCAACTTCTATAATTTCATTAGTGTGTGTACTCTTTTTAGGATGAGCTCCAAAATTAGCAACTTGACGTAATATTTGCAACATCTCTATAAGATTTGATGAAATATTAGTTTGTTTTTCTAGTTCATCTATTTCTTCTTTTAAATTTCTCTTATTTATGTTTAACTCTTCATGTAGTATCATTTGTAAAAGATAACGGCTAACGGTTGCACTTGCCATTGGACTAAGATCTTTAATGCTGTATGCCTCTAAGTATCTTTTTGCATACTTTTTAGGTATGTGTTCACTTATCTTTTTAGTATTAGAAAAGTTAGGATAAATTAGTTTATTCTCAGGATGTACACTTTCAAAATTATCGTTTTCATCATTATAATTATAACCTTCTTGTAAGAGGATTATAAGTTTCTTGCATTCTGGACAAAATAAGGTGTTTAATCTATAGCCATTTCTTATAGTAATAAAATTTTTATTTTCAGAAGGAACACAGTCAATATAATCTTTATAAATTAAATTTTTACCAATAGAAACATTGCAATATGGACATATCATATCTATTTTAACTCCTTAAAATATTATATAAACAGTATTTTATCACATCATTAGGTTAAATATTAGAAAAATTTAAATCATATGATATATTATAATTTATAAATACATTACTTAAAATATTTAATAAAAGGGGTTTTTGAAAATTAATACAATTCTTGCATCAACTATAGTAAGTGCACTAGTAGGTATATTTTTATTTGTTGTACAAACCAAAATAAAATCATTTTTAGATAATAGGGGTAAAATTAATATTTATTCAAAAATAATTAATGGTACTAGTTGGAGGAATGGTTGGAGTTTTGATAATAACAATGGTGAAATATCTCTATGTATTCCAATAAAAATAGATATTATTAACAATAAAAATCAAGATTTTGTTATTAGAGATTTAAATCTATATATTTATGATACTGAAGATAAAGAAATTTGCAAAATGGTTCAAATAGATGGACAGGAAATATTAAATAAAAAAAGTGGAAAAATTACAACTCTAAACTCTATAAATGAAAAGTTATTAACACATGATATTGAACTTAAAAGTACAGAAATGAAAACTTTTGGGAATAATCAAATATATTCTTTTTTAGTTAAAAAAAAGTCAATTATAAATTGCAAATTATTATTTGTAAAAAAGTTATCTAACGATGAGTTTAAAAAAATTGATACTATATATATTAAATACTATGATGTAAATGATAAAATACATACCTTAAAATTAGTATCTTTAAAAGAAGATATTAATAATGGAAAAGAACGTTTCGAAGCATGGGAAGAATTTATTAAATCTGAAGAAATTTGATTTTATTATAGTATATTTTTTAAAAATTAGTATTAGTATATTGCTTATTCGCTAAATCAATATTATACGAAAGAAAAAAGACACTCATTACTAAAATGCGCGTCTTTTTCTATTTTTATACATCTTTTTAAGCACTTTTATTAATTTATATGCATACTTTTAAATAAAATTGACCTGTCTGAAAAATGTATATTTATAAGCTGAATTTATATTATTATAACATTATAAATTTAAGACATTATAACTATATAAAATTAAAACATTATGATAATAAAACAATATAACTTTTTATATTTACAAATTTATAAATTTATGTTATTATAAATTTAAATCATTATAACTATATAAATTTAAAACAATAAAAGATTATAACTTCTTATGTTTATATAGTTATAAAATTAAAACGTTATGATAATAAAACAATATAACTTTTTATATTTATAAATTTATATATCTACGAGGTGTTTATTATGGAAATAATATCTATTGCTAATCAAAAGGGTGGTGTAGGAAAAACAACCACTGCACTTGCATTAGCAAGTGGATTACAACAAAAGGGATATAAAACATTACTAATAGATACAGACCCACAATGTAATGCTAGTGATGCGTATAATGCTAAAATAGAAGAACAAGCTACTTTATATGATTTGTTAGTAAATAATGCAGATGTTGAAGAGTGTATACAAACTACTAGTTCAGGGGATATTATCGCTTGTGACCCGCAATTAATAAAAGCCGATAATTTATTTCAATCAGCAGGTAGAGAGTATTTACTTTCTGAAAAAATAGAACCTATTAAAACTCAGTACGATTATATTATTATTGATACCAAACCAGCTTTAAATATTTTACTTTTAAATGCGCTAACTGCTACAGATAAAGTTATTATTGCACTTGGTGCAGATAGAGATAGCATTCAGGGATTGTCACAATTAATGGAAACTATTTCAGCTACACAAAAATATTTAAATCACAACTTACAAGTAGCAGGATTGTTATTTACTCAATTTAGGGGAAATACCAATATAACTAAAGAGATATTATCTAGTGTTCCAAAAATAGAAAATACATTTAATATTAAGACATTTAAATCTAAAATTCGATTTACAACAAAAGTAATTGAAGCAAGAGCAAATAGACAGCCCTTATTTCAATATGCACCCTATTGTACGGCAGGTATAGATTATGATAATTTAATAAAAGAGTTAATAGAAAGTTAAGAGGTATTCAAAATGGCAAAATTAAAATCAAATAATAATTTAGTGGAGGATTTAATTACTGCTAATAAAGAGCAGAATATAAAAAATTATAATACGTTAGTTTCTAATCAAAATTCAAATGTTAATAAAAGACCTCTTAAAAATAAAGATTTAATACAACGAGGCTATTATATTACTAAAGAACAATACAAAGATATTAAAAAAATTGCATTAGAGCAAGAAACAGACACTTCAACAATAGTAAGAAATGCACTTGATGAATATATTAATAAATAAAACGATTACTCCAAACCATGATATTGAATATCGGATTGGAGTTTTTCATATTCATATTGAGCTTGTTTATCTTCCGATGCAAATTCTTTATTT
>JAWNPY010000305.1:0-14059 GCA_035078625.1 Scaptodrosophila scaptomyzoidea
CGAATGTTTATTAACAAATGACTCGCTCTCTTTCTCTCTTTACGCCTTTTATACTCTCTCTCTCTCTTTTAACTCTTATTTACGCTTGGCGTTTGAAAACTGTGAAACAGAGACCGGCAGCTGCAACAAGTTCGATCATCGCAAGCAAATACAAGTGTCGACTGGTTCGAGTTCGATCTCAGTAGCATACTCGAACCAACTGCCAACAAAAGAGCGAAGCCAAAACAGCCGGCTGTGTGGCGTCAGTGCTGCCGACTTGTGAGAGACAAAAACAAAAATAAAACAACAGATAAAATCAGAAGAGCACAAAATGGCTAGAAAGCATATAAAGCTGAAGAAGCAGCTGGTGAATTAAAATAGTCAAAGCGAAAAATAAATAGCTACAAAATAAAATAAATTGACAACTTTAAAATAGCCTAATAATTCACAGAACCAATATAAATTTCAAAGTTAGCTATTTTTTGTGGCTGTTTACTGGCTGTCTAGCTAAACTGCATTTGAGCAACACAGCTGCTGCTGCCGGTTAATGAGAGAGCCCAATCAAACATTTGCTCTTTTACTCTCTCTCGGTTGCCTTACAGTTGCTTCTAATAAATTAGTGAATGTGTGTGTTTGTTTCCACTCCTTCAGTTCTAGTTTTGTTTTGAATAATTGATGGAATTCGGTTTGTTAATTATTAGGTACAAATTTTTGTGTTATTCATTTGTCTCGTATTTTCTAAATATAACCAAAAAAAAAAAACACACATTTTTAATGTTTATGGGCTTGTAAAAATATTTTCAACAATTTGGCAATAAAAATGCAGAATTCTTTATTAAAATTGTAAATTGCATTTAATGGACGCCACTGTGGCATGGTAGCATTTACTTTTCTGTATTTTCATGAATGAATGAGAAAAACATGCAAAATGATATAAAAACCAATAAAAGTAAAATAAATAAATCATCTTTTTTTTTCTCCCGTTTTTTTTTTTGCATGCATTTTGAAATATTTTTTTTTTTTTTGCCTTGATGTTGTTAATTGAAGTGAAGCGTAAATGGCAAGAAAGACTTGTTTTTGCCACTCAGGCAAATCTTTTGGGCCAGGGACCAGAACCAAATACAATAAGAAGCGTAGATTTCAAAGAAAACAATAAAAACAAAAAAAAAATGGGTTCAATATGACGCATTTGTGGACGCCACTGTATTTAGAAGAAGAGAGAAGAGACACAGAGGGAGAGAGAAAGAGAGAAAAGCACCCGCATGCAAAGCAGCAGCAGCCTGCCGGTCAACCGTTGCAGTTGCATCGACGCAGACGGCGTGAAAGAGATGGCTGCATTGATGGCGTTAGCTGATTGAGAACAATAGCCAAAGCCGGCTCCATCCCAGCACCGACCTCGGTCGCACCGGAAATTATTGCATCTGTTGTTGTATTTGTTGCGTCGTCGTCGTCAACGTCTCCTTTTATGCCTTGTGAGTATGTGTGTGTGTGTGTGTTTGTTTGTGTATTTTTATGCATTCCGTTTTGCTGTTGCACTTCAATTGTTTTGTGACCGTATCGTCGCTTATTTTTTTTTTTTTTTGTTTTTTTCAATTTTCTGCTGAAATTTTCAATTGGTTATGCTGAGAAATATAAATAAACAAAACCAAAAAAAAGAAAAAAAAAGTTGCGCGCGCACTTGAAATCAACACATTGCCAAAGGTTCGAAGGAGTCGAGTCTCTGTCGCTGCGCAAGTGCAAAGTGCAACAACTGCAACTGTTCTTTGGACAGTGGTGGCTGAAATAAAGGGCCAGGCACTAATAGTTTGTTTATATGGCAATTGTTGTTGTTGGTTGTTGGTGCCAGGTGCTGCTTACTGCTGGCTGCTGCTGCCTGGTGCCAGACTCTACTCAGATTACCCACACGTGCCCATCGTAATGGCCACCACTGTGTAAACACACACATCTCTTTTGATATTTAAACGGAAGCAGCGCAGCAGCAAAACATTTGCAAAAACAAATCAAATAAATTCCCCAAGTGACGGAGACAGTTGCCATTTTGTTGTATGTGTGTATGTGTATTTTAGGGGGCTGGGTTCTATTTGTTGTGATTAGATTACACTTACACACAATGAATGAGCATTGTGCTCTCTAGTCAAATATTTGGCACTCACCTGCAACGAAAAGAAGCAAAAAAAAGAAGAAGGAAACGCATTAAAAGTCAGAGTCCAAAATACAACAAATATATATATATATATGTGTGTGTGTATGTATGTATGTGCTAGCGCAGCTGCTGTGTGTGTAGGCTAAGCTCTCTTGCACTCCCTCACTGCTGCTCTTTGTTTACTTCTTTTCTTCGTCGTTGCTTATTTATCTCTGCAGTTGTTGTTGTTGTTCATTTATGTAATTTCGCTTTTTTTTTTTTGATTCTCTGCTTCTTCAAATTAAAGATAATTATGATTACCAAACAAAAAGCAACACATACACAGACAAAAGGCGAGACAGACAGACAGACAGGGGAAGGGGTAGATAAATGAAGTTTTGCCTATACGAATTTTTGTCATTGCAGGAGACAAAAAAAACAAGTGCTAAGAGTAAAACGAAAAAGAAGAATAAAAATTTTGATAGAAATGCCGAAAAAACAAAAAACACATAGGTAAAAATAAAAAACAACCTTACAATTCTTCTTCTTCTTGTTTCTCATTGTTATAAAAGCATACATAAAAATATATAATTGACAGAGAGAGAGAGAGGGAGAGAAGGAGAGGGGGATCAACGCATAATAGAAGGAAGAAGAAGTGGTTGATGAACTGGCGCTGATAACACAAAAGGAAGAAGAACAACCAAATAAAATTTGTTGTTGTGGTTGTTGAAAAAGAAATTAAGACAAATCAAACCGGTTTCGGCATTTCTCCCTTACTCCTTTTTGGGCATCCTCAGCTCTTCCTCTCCCTCTCTCTCTCTATTTGTCTACGCCTGTCTTCAAAAGCTGCCGCAAAAAAAAAATTTAATGCGCGTTCAAAAATCCAAACTGAGTATGAGTAAGTAAAAGAGAGAGGGCGAGAGAGAGATGAGAATGAGGTCTACCACAAAATGATTTTGTAATTAGAAAATTAACAAGTCATTTCCCAATTTCCTCAACCCAAGCACGTCGTGTCCTGAGCTCATTTCAGTGTTTGCGTGTGAAAATGCGTGAAAACTGAAAACCCTTTGGGAAAAATCTCAACCCTTAATGGCAACAACAAAAAAAAAAAAAAACAACGCAAGCAAATAAATCAAAACACAACTACAAAATGCGTCATAATCTTCAAAAACAATAAAAATAAAACTTGAAATACAAACGATTCTACTTTTTTAGATCAATGATAAAATTCAATAAAAAAAAAAACAAAAACAAGGATATCATATGTAAATATTAAAAGTTTATCACGGGAAATCTTTTGAAAATCTTTCTAGAACATTATAAAAATCGTCAAATTCATCTTGATAAAAATTCAAAAAAATAAAAATATGAATTTTAATTAATAACTCGATTAGAATCTAAAAAGGAACAATTACGGAAAATCTTTCGAAATATTTAGAATATTGTGAAAACTAATTGCTCTTAAATTCCCCTTAATATAAATTTTAATTGGAAAACATATGTAAATATTAAAAGTTTAAAAGAAAACGATAAGAAACAAATAGGAGAAATTATGGGAAATCTTTGGAAAAAAATAATTATAATCGAACAAATTTTGGAATTTTTTTCAAAAAAAATATATATCCTCTATAAAACTCAATAATTATTTTTATAACTGAGCAATCAAAATTTAAATTCAAAATCTTAAAAATATAGATTTAATAATATAAAATATATTATTATATATAATATAAAGAGATCTTAGGAAAAAATCTTATTTGGGCTAGTTGCAGTTTTATGGCAATTAATTTAAAAAAAGAACCGAAGTTCTAACCCTTATAGTTTTAAAAAAATAAATTTTTTTCCGAATGCTTCATTTTCCTATGGTCAGGGTGGTCTGAGGCCTTAAGAACTCTCAGGTAATTCTAATTTTCTAGTCCGATTTTAATTAAATTTAAATCTTCATAAGAAAAATATATCTAAAACTTCCAGCCAGTTAAATTGATGCTATTAACTTAATAATTAATCAAGCTATAACCCAAACCTATTTCTAGCTGTATGACAGCTATATGTTATAGAGTTTCGATCTGGTTTAATCTGACAAATGTTTCATTAAGTTAACTTTAAAATTGAGGGAAATACCGACGGATAACTCCTTCTATGTGTTACAAACTTAAGCTTAAAATGAATGTGCCTTTATTCTTTATTGAAAAAGGGAATGTATCTTTTATTATAAAGGGCCAAAACAAAGTGTGTGTTCGTTGTCCTTTAGCTGTTCTTTATTATCAACGATTGGAAAATGCACTTTGATTTGATTCATTTGACTGTATGCAGGCAAAGGTTTATACGATGTATCCTTTTTGCTTATCTACACATTTTAACCTGTCAATTTGATGGTTAAACTTGTTGTGTAAATTTTGCTCACAATTTATAAAGGTTCAATGGCAAAGTTGAACCCTGTAAACAACAATAAACAAGCGAGTGGGCGATAAGGATAAAGAAAATATAAATAAAAAAAAAGCGTATCAAAAAATATTCATCGAAATCGAACCATCATCATCATCATCATTCACCAAATGGTCAATGGCTTTTCTCAGTTAACACCTTTTAGCCCCCTTGATTTTCTGGTTGTTGTTGTAGCTGTTGTAGTTGTCGCGTGCGGTAGGTTGAATGTTGAGCCGGCGCCGAAGAGAAGCAGGAAAAATATTAAGACCTCCATCGACGAAGTTTACAGCACTTGACAACAAAGTTGTTGACCAAATTGCCACGGCTACTTCAAATGGCAACAACAAAGTTGCCTCTCGTTGGCCACCAAGTTAAATAAATTAATGGAAATGTTTTCTAATTGGCAATGAAATGTTCAAAAGGAAGTGGATTCAAATAGAAAAAAAATTATTCAATTCTAGAGAATTTTACGACTCTAATCAGGTTAATGGTTAGACTAAAACTCTAACTAAGTTTGGTCCTATAAATAAATATTTGCTATAAAAAAAAACTTCTTTTATTTTAACTCTTTTGCTATGGTTTTAAGAAAGAAAGTGACGACAATGAAGATTCAATTGATAAAAATTGACCTTTCAATTCTTTGGCTTTGAGGCAACAGTTTAAAATCAAATTTTAAGTTTAAGTTTAAATGTGATTTTAATAAATCTATCAAATTAATTAATGTTCTATTCTTATTTCTTAGGAGATTTTTATTAAAGTTTCAGATCCTCCAGAATTTTCTTTTAACTCTTGTTCAGTTTTAAATACCAAGTTCTTTTTCTTTTCTCGATAAAACTATCTAAACAAATTTGTTTTTCTATTAGAAAAAAAAAAAAAAAACTGTCAAGATTTTTTTCCCCAAATTTGTTGTTGTTGCTGGTATCTTTTTAGCTGTTGTTGTGATTAATGAACTGAATTAATTTCTTTTTTGGTTTTGGGTATTTTCTTTTCTTGAAAACAAAAAAATTCTACAATGTGTCAATTGACCATCAAATGTTTGGGCCACACGGAAGATTCTGTCAACGATCTCAGAGTTTGGATAAACTGGTTTTGTTTTTGTTTTTGTTTTTATTTTATTTCAAGAGTTCTTGTATGTTATTTGGAACCTCCTTAATTTTATTCCTTTATAAATATGCATTTATATGGCAAATAATAAAAAAATAAATTGAGAAAGGAAGATGCTTTTTTTTTTTTTAAGAAATTAATTAATATTCTTTAAAAAATAATTCATTAATGGGTTTTTTGAAACATTTTAATATAATATACATATATATTTGTTTTTTTTTGTTGAAGCAAGAAATTAAACATTCATATTTCATTATTCCTGAATTTTTTTTTCTCAGTTTTTGATATCTACTAGGTATATATTTTATTCATTTATTTCTTACTATTCTATTTTTTTTTTTGTGTTTTTTATTCTGAAGCAAGAAATTCAAATTTTCCAGTCATTTTCATTTTAGATTTATCGAATTGACTTTTACCTAATTAAAAAGCCATTATTGATGAAGGCTTTTTAAAGAGTTTTGCTGGGAGTATAAACATAAGCTTCTTGTTGCCAATGGTCATAAGCTAGCTCATTATTAACGCGGCCAATGAAATGAATGAATAAATCTCGGTTGGTGATAAAATTTCTAGATTGAGGCTGCTGCTGCTGCTGCTGCTGCTGGGACTGGGACTGATGGGGCATGTGCTCTTTGTCATAATTATCGCTTGCCACCAATTGGGAGCTATGATTGAAGTGGCTTTGGCTTTTGGTCTTTGGCTTTTGGTTATGGGATGTGTGTATTTGCATAATGAAGTTGCCCACGCATGGGCGGCCACTTCACTTGAGTAGCCCCAAAGGGTTAAAAAATAAGAGTTGGGGGCTTATCTCAGTGAACTCATTTTCATTTTCTATTTTCTATTTTTTTGTTTTGTTCTTGGGAAAATTAGAAAAAACAAAACACATTTTATGACTCTGCTTTTGGGCTCTTTATTTTACCCATTGATGTCATTATTCCTGGAGAGCCACTCGAGTGTCTATGAATGAATGAATGAATGAATTGAGAATGCCTAATGCATATTTTTTCCATAGAATTTTTATGCATTTTTAACGAATTTCTTTTTGGTTGGTTCTTAAGTTTTCTTGTGGCAATAGAAAGTATTCCATTCCATCTTTAACATATGCACAAATTATCTCTGATGGATTTTTTTTTCTTTTTTTTTTTGGAAAGTGAAATAGAATTTTTAATGAACATGCAACATGTTCATTTAATTTTGAATTATGAGCAGAATATTTAAAACCTTGATCTAATTTAAATCCTTGCATTCCATTTATTTTTATTTAGGTATTTTCCACATGAATAAATTTCAATTGATTCAAACAGACCTTGTAAAAATTTCTAGCTAATAATTTACATACATACATAATTGCTAAAATAAATATAAATTTTGTTTTTTGTTTTTATTTTGCTGGCAGGAAATCAAATGTAAACGAGTTCAAAAATTGAGGCAAGTCTTTGTCCATTGATAAGTTCTCGGGAAATGAAATCAAATCAAATCAAAACGCATATTTTTCTTAATGAAAATTCTTATTTGTATTTGTTTTTTCTCTGCGTTTTTTTTGTGAGTTTGTTTGTTTTTCCAAGACGCAAACGCAATGCAATTTAATGATGAAAATTGATGCCGCCCAAGAGGCGGCCATCACCCTTCTTCCAATTGGGGCCAACTGAACTCAAATAAACTGAGCTGAACGAGTCGCACACATCTAACATAATTCAATTAAGTTTCCTTATTGATAGATTGTCTCAGGGGCCAGGCGGAGGGAATCGAGCGGATTGTGTTGAAGATTAGCGCCGATAAATGCCAAATGAAAATGGAATTCCTAGACAATTTTCATTTTTTTTTCAAACTCAAAGTTTTCATTTTAATTAAAAAAAAACAAAAAAAAAACTGAACAGAACAAATTAATAATAATAATTAACCTTTCAAGTTCAATTAATATTAGGGTATTAAAAACACATGTTTAGGCTTTTTTTTATACGTGTTAAACTTGTGAAAAATTATAGATTTCTCTTGGATTTTATTTTGTATTTTTTTCCTAGACTTAAAAACTATTCTTGCAATTTTTAATATACCTATTTATTTTTAAGCTTTTGAGCCGCCAAAAGTTGAGGATCATAAACACGAAATTTAGTTCTACAGATGAAAAAGATAAATTTGCATATAAAATAAATACCAAAAATAACCCAGACACTAATTTTCTAAAGGATTTCGGTACCCTAATTCCAAACTCGGAATTGCTTCATCATCCGAGATTTTTTAGATATTTTAACCTAAGAGCGTTAACAAAAATGATTTTTGGGTTACCTATATATTTTTTATCGGAAATTTCATTACAACATTACACAAAATTAAATTTTAGCGATATCTTTTATGGTATAGCTTGGGATCTGGGCTCAAAATCGTGTCTATAAAATGATATTAAGAACGTTGGATTACCTCAAGTCTCAAGACTTTATATTTTTTATTTATATTTTAATATTGAATTGAAAAAATGGCTTAAAGCCAACATTTAATTTAAGAAGTTAGCCAAAATAAAAATGTAGGAACCAAGTTAATATTTCAAAAATTGGTTTAGACAAATTAAATTATCCTCTTTACCTTAGGGTTAATATTTTCTATGGCAACTTGCAGATATTAGCGTCTGTGATTCTGGTCAAAGCCAAGTTATTGCCTCTTCATTAGCACACACACACACAGAAAGACAGACAGACAGTTAGTTAGTTTAATCTTGGAGGTGTTTAGTTGTTTTTTTTTTTCAGTTTTTTCAGTTCCTTTCTTTAGTCTGGCTGTCTTTGAGGTCTTTTCACACCTATGCTAAGTTGTCTGAAAAGAATTGTGAGCCTAACAAACCGCGTGGTTGCCTTTAGCCTATCCTATATCTTTCTCATAACAATGACAACAAATGAATTCCCATATACATAATCATAATACATAATAATGAGCACAATGTTAATAATAATAATAACAATAATAAATGTAGAAAAGTCTGTGGAGTAGGAGTATTCTCAAGTGTTGCCCCCACATTTTCTGGTGTGTGTGTGTGTGTGTGTGTGTGTGTGTGTGTGTGTGTATTCATATTCTAATAGACCACTTAAGATGCAGAACACACGCATTCGCACTCCTCAGCAGTCGAAACCAGACAATGAACCAGACAATGGATCATCCATTTTCATTTTGTTTTTTTTTTTTCTGTATTTGTGTTGAAGCTGAGCTGTGGCTCAAATATTTTCCTACTCTCAGTGCACACATTAAGCTAAGTAGCTTTGCTCATTAAGATAACAAAAAAAAAAAAAATAAAAAAAAGTATTGACTTTTAATTATAGCAATTGGATGGATGGTCTGGTTTGACTCGAAAAATAAAGGGCTTATTATGCAATTGATTCCCCAATAACCTCATTAAATTCCCTGTCTTTGTTTTTAGGTCAAATTGCAGTCATCTGCCTAAGATCAAAATGACGTAGGATCTGTGTGTCCCTGACATTGTCTCATGCAATTTCCATTTTCATAATATGCACGTGGTCAAAAGCTTTCATTTATTGTACTTAAGGAAAATTCCATCCCAGGCGATTCACGTGCCAACAACAGCAACAGCAAACCAAGTAATCTCTTAAAGAACTTGGCATATTTCCATCTCGTTTCCACTTAATCTCTGTCTCCCTCTCTCTCTCTCCATTTGCTTGACAAACAAAAAGTCAATTTCAATTAAAAGCTCGTGTTTCGATTCATTGCCTGCCTGCCTGCCTGCTTGCCTGCCTGCCCCCCCATGGGGCATGTTGACTGTGTCGGCGGCAACCTAGGCAATCGGCTACGCAATGCAAAATAATCATAATAATAATAATAAGTACAAGTTGGTGGCAAGTTCAGAATAAGCAAAGACAAATTGATGATGATGATGAACACACGCCAGACTCGGCCACGAGATTTCCAGACTTTTCTTTGCCCTCACGTTGCTCAAACACACGTTCATCGATTGCCCATCATCAACATCTCAAAATCATCCTGAGACATTGTCACAATGACCATAAATAAGAGCTATTATATCATACAATGACGCCAATGAGTATCTACCTACTGAGACCAATGGGAAATGCAACAACTGACTGCAAAATGTGACTTGAGAGTACAAACCATATAAAAACAAAAACTGATGCAAATGCAATCGAGTGGAAAATGCAATTGATTAAAGCATTAAGATGAAATCAAGTAAAAGTGATTAGAATACAAATAGAAATGGCAAGGTTAAATTACAAATGAAAGTAGGCATATATTTATAAATATCCAAGGTTTAACCGATTTCAGTTAATCGAATTCGAAACGAAGAATTTTCACTCTTTGATTTACCATATTTCCCATTGAAATTCTTTGTTTTTTAATTAAGCTGAAGAGAATATTTGACAATATCGAGAAATAAAGGAAAGAGTTTGTTTTTGGATTCCCTTTTGGGATCTTCTAATTAATACCAACTAAAAAAATTAAAAATACATAAGAAAAATGAATTAAAATTGGTTAAATAGTGGAAATTAAGTAATCCTAAATCAGACCCATTTTTTATAGAATTCTTAATAAAATTCCTTTATCAAGAATCAAATTAAAATTAGCTTTGAAATATTTGAACTTTGGCCATTTTAAAACAGATTTTAATAAAAATAAATATTTGCAAAAGGGAGAAAAAATTCAAAATATATATTTTAGCTTAAGGAAATAAAATTAATGATAAATTAAATAAATATAGCTTCTTTTGATGGGCATTAATTCGAAATATTTGAGCTTCAACTATAAGCAGCCATTTTCAAATCGATTTTATTAAAAAAAAATATTTATATCTCCTAAAATTATTCAACAATTTTTAAAAAATTGCAAGGGAGAAAAATTTTAAAATATATTTATTTTTTAATTGAACGAAAAAAATTGCAGTTTCTTTTCCTCTTTTTTCTTTGAACAGTTTCAGTTTAACTTGACTTAATTCGAAATATTTGAATTTCAACTACAAGTCAGCCGTTTTCAAACTGGCTTTATTTAAAAAAAAAACTACCTATATAATATGTATCTCTTAAAATTCTAAATTTTTTAAAAATTGCTAGGGATAATTCAAAGTATAAATGTCCTTTATTTTTCCGCTTTTGTATTTTAACAATTTTCAAATAAAATTGAAGAAATCTTGGCATCTTCTAACTTTGCAGACATCTGATTTTCTAGACTCTGTTTTGTTTTTTTGGTTTTTTGTTTTTTATTTGTCATTTACCAATTCAAAACACTTGGTGACGCAGCACTCTTGAAAAGTTGGTGTGGAAAATAAAAATAATACAGCAGCAGCAGCAGCCGCCACAAAGAGACCAAATGTGCACATTGCCGGCTGGGCGGCAAAAAAGAGCCTCCCCAGCTCCAAAGAACAAGAAGAAGAAGAAGACCGAGAAGAACCCTCGGATGGAGCAAACAGATCGCAGACATAAAAAAGACAACAACAACAACAACAATAATAAAAAAAATGCCAACTGGGTGCATATGCCTAGACACTTTCATAGTCATATACAAGATATATGTGTATATTCTCTCTCATTGAAGGTGAAGTGGAGTGGATTGCAAGAAGAAGAAGAAGAAGAGTCTCAGAGTCTCTCTAGTGCAAGTTTCTTCTTTCTTTTCTGTTTTTTTTTTTTTTTGTTGTTTTTCTGCGGTGGCAGTGACCGACACCGACCCGCAGTTTGCAGCCCGCTGAGATTTCAACTGAAGTTCAATGTGCGCGCTCCTCTCATCACACATAAACTCTCATATCTCTGCTATACCAAGTAAGTATAATTTTTTTTTTTTTCACAAATATATTCCTAGATATTCCTACTAAATATATGCAAGTATACATATACCATTTGTCTGTTTGTTCCGCATAGTTTCTTCTTCTTCTTCTAATGCCTGTGTGTGTGTGTGTCTCAACAACAACAACAACAACAAAAAAATGTCAGTGCAGGTTGATATATATATTTTTTTTGTTGTTTTGTTGTTATTTTTGTACTTTTGTTTTTCTTATCATTATTTTTTTTTTGGTATGCTTTGATCTGTTGTTTGTTTATGCACAAAGCCACAAATGACATTTGAAAGTTAAGAAATGTACAAATTTTTTATTGTACTAGAAAAATTAAAAGAGAAAGTCTCCCTTCTGGGCTCCCAGAAAATCTCCTTTCTGGGTTCTCAGAAAATCTCCTTTCTGGGTTCTCAGAAAATCTCCTGTCTGGGCTCCCAGAAAATCTCCTTTCTGGGCTCCCAGAAAATCTGCTTTCTGGGCTCCCAGAAAATCTGCTTTCTGGGCTCCCAGAAAATCACCTTTTGTACTTCACGAAAATCTTCTTTCTGAACTCCCAGAAAATCTACTTTCTTCTTAGCTTTTAGCTTCTTATAGTAATATATAAAACCCATTCAATGACTTTTTTTCACTTAATTCATCTAGAAAGAAATATCAGACCATATCCTCTTATCAGCTTATCATTTAAAACAACTGCTCATTTCTGTCTGCCTTTATTACCTATTTTTTTTTTTGTGTTTATATTTTTTGTATTTATTCAGCCACCACTTTGTAAATCTGCAGAGTTTATTTGAAAATCGCCTTACTTGCTATAATAATTCGTGTTAATTATAAGCAATTAAGTGCGACTGTCAGAAAATTTGAGACAACGACAACAACAACAACAACAATATGACAGCTGTGCCCACCACGAATAAACCAAGTAAACAAGACCAAAAAAAAAAAAAGAAAAAAAAGGACAATGACAGGACCAAACGACACAGTTTTTCGTGGACTTTATCAAAAAAATTCTATAGCTTACACTGAAAAAAATTAAAGAGAAGGAAATCCTTCCAAAAGGAGGATTTTGATACTGAACTGGCATATTTATATTTGGCCATATAAAAATTATCTAATAAGGTTTTAAGTACAAAAAATTAAAGAGAAGGAAATCTGAAGAATTTTGATACTGAACTAAAAAAAAGGCTTTATGCAGTCTTAATCATTTCTATATTATTTCTCTTCCCTTTAATTACGTTTTTTAAAACATTATCCAATCGATCGTATTTTTTTTTTTGGTGTAAGTTCAATGACAGCCACGCTCGATGGCTCAGTGGGGCGGTCAGGATCACAATTAATTAACATGCTAAAAATTTCACGCCTCGCAGCTTAACCGTTGATAGCTGTAAACGGACGGACGGAGAGGGAGAATGAGACGGAGACGGGGTTAACCAGCCAGCCGGGCGGAGACTTTTCTTTATTTTCTTTAGTTTTATGTTTTGTCAGTTGGTCGGTCGGTCGGTCAATGAGCCCGTTTATTGGCTTTTTTATTATTATTTTGAATTTTGGCTTGCGTGACTGGAGGCGTTTAAAGTCACCACTTGATATTGGCTTGTATTTTTTTGAGGGGGTTAAAGGGGGGCAGATGTACAATAGTTTATAAGTTTAACCAAAATATCTGAGACATTTGTTTGTACATCAAGTTAATCAATTAAGATAAATCAACAATAATAAAATGAAAACAAAAAAACATAAAGTAAAAATTAGTTAATTTTAAAGAAATAATATTGTATTCAGTTCAATTCGAATATTTCCAAATTGCTTTTTAAATTTATTCTCATTTTCTTTTGTGTATTTTGTAATTGTTGTCTTGGCATTTAAATGGTCTGGAAATTATTATTTATGTCAGAGGCATTTAATTTTATTGGCTGCCTAAATTTATTTTGTTCACATGATCATAGATTTTTGGATTTAATCCGCTTCACACCAAAACTCACCCCTAACACCTGCAAAATGCCAAATTCTCCTCAACGATCCCCAACCCTTTTTTTTTTTTTTTGGCTTTTTAAATTTGCAAATTTTCTTTTCATTTTCATTTTGATTTTGATTTCTTTTCGCTTTATTAACTCAACGCCAAAAGGCATCCAGCAAAAGGGGCAGGGAAAATGGCTTGGCTGCTTTGGTTGAGGAACTCAACTGTTGCCAATTGGCGATTATAGTTTTTGATATTGTGCCGACATCGACATGAAGGAAAACGCCACAAAAATATATATAGGAATTTTTTTTGTTTTTGGCATGCGAGAGATTTATCTGATTGGATGTTTATTCGCTTTTTCCCGAGGTTATAAAAAATACAAAAACCAAAAAAAAAAAAATAGCCAACAAGCCAAGTTCAAATTTTAAATTGTGATAAGTTGTTGCTGTTGTTGTTTGTAGGTAATTTACATAATTATTGGATGGCGTATAAAAAAGTTTCTTGTTATATTTTATATATTTTCTATGAATTTTCCTAGTTAATTTTTAAACATTCATTAATTTTATGAACCATTTCAATTTATTTTATTTTCACTCAATAAACAAAAAGATCAACAAAATAATACCAACTCGTAAAATTCAAATGTAACCAAAAATGATGTTCTCAAAAACAACAACAATCATAATAATAATACCTATGTTTATTC
>JAWNPY010000307.1:0-13844 GCA_035078625.1 Scaptodrosophila scaptomyzoidea
CTATTTATCCAAACTTGGATATAGCACTTCGCATGGCTCTTTCCACACCAGTTACAAATTGTTCAGGTGAGAGAAGCATTTCTTGCTTGAAGCGGGTAAAAAACTACTATCTACGGTATTTTTTAAGTCAAGAAAAGCTTAACGCACTATCTCTATTGTGTATAGAATCAGATGTATTGAACAAGATTTCATATGATGATATTATTAATGATTTTTCGAATTCAAAATCTCGTAAAAAGATGATATAACTTATATATATTGTTAAGCGGTAGAATAAAATATGCTTAATAGTAACAACGCTTACCGAGCCTATATTATTATTTTGTGCGAGCTGTGTTCATAACGTGTAGGTAAGTACCATATTTTAGAGGTCAGTAGAGGCGGCAAGTATTGAAAAGCCTACTGGCGGAAAAGTTTTAAATCCGCCACTGGTAGGGTGGGTAAAAAAAGAGTGGGAATTCATCCAACTCACAAGAGTAGTAGCAGAATAAAACCCCATATTTTAAAATCAATAAAAAAAATTTGGTTGTGGCAACCCCGCCCGTCTATCGAGGTCGTGCTGAGCAGAGCAGAGCTAGGCGGATATCGATAGGTCGGGCAAAAGGAGGAATCGGGTCAGGTCATAACAAATGGCGCCCAATTTGAAAAATAGTGGGAAGTTTTAGTAACGATTACCAAAATGTAGAAAGGATATAGAAAGAGGGAAAACGTAAGGCGTCAGGATGAGGGGTAAGGTCCGTTAGTAAGTGGTTATTCTCTACATTAGCGTAGCCTACATTCTAGTCCAGAATTGAGTACCTTTTTGTATATAGTCAGGGAATAGAACCCGGAGTGACACAGCGACTTGGACCCAGGCAAAGCATATAAAGAGTTGACCTGCGAAGCCGGCAGAATATCCTCCAAAGAGGAAAAAAAAAAAACCAAAATGAAAGAGCATCCTGTTGAGCAAAGGGCAAAACGGTGTAACTCACAAGAGCCAGGCGAGTTTTGGGAGGCGAATTATAAAGTAAAGTCATCAACTGGGTAGCAAATATTCACCAAAAGCATCGAAAACAATTTTCACATCTCACCCTAAATGTAAGATCCTGAATAGAGAAAAAAAGATAAGAGGGGAAATAGTCAGTAGGAGTTATATTCACAATAAGGAGAAAATAATTAAATAAATAAATAATCGGGTAATGTCGGAGATTGAGCGGGGAAGACAACCGGTAAATCGAAAAGTAAGAAGAAGTATTGAGCATAGAGATTATGGGGCCAGTCACGCGTTCCCAACGCAATGCCGAGGGTGTCGCCTCAGAGCCTCAAGTGTCTGACACATCCCCACCAGAAGGATTCAATGGTTCAGCGGTAGATTTTGAGGCCAACCAAACATTCGCCAAAAATGAGGATGAAGCGCCGACAACGGCGAAAGCAGCACGAGAAGCCATGCTCCAACCTCGTAGAATGACCACGTCTGAATCAAGGGAATTCGCGGAGACACAATTCGTTAATGCTGCTCTGAAGTGCCCTCTGAAGTGGAATCCGCCATTAACGTGGCATTGTTCCAAGCACATGTTCTGCATTAGCCTCCCAAATGGATACTCTGACCCAAAGCGTGGGTCAACAAATGATGGAGTTTATGGCGGAGATCAACAACGCACTTGCAGAAATCCGGTGAAAATGCCCAGGTCCAGACAGGATACAAAATACCAATTACGAATAAGGAGTATGCATATCAGATGGCAAATGGGAGAGCGGCAACGAACAGTTATCCCCCGGAGGAACGCAATAGCAGAAGTGAAAATCCAGCGAAATCGAGGAATCTCCAAAGTGACCACAAGCAAGAAGCGATACAGATTCGCAGGTGGAATCTTGTGTTTGATGGCGGCGTCGGCGAGTTTCCAGTAAGTGAATTCATTTTTCGGTTAGAATACCTACAAGCGGTGTATCAGGTCGCGTGGCAGGAAGTCCACAGTCTGGTGGAGGGAAGAGCCAAGGACTGGTACTGGATGTACGTCCGTGGAGAGAGGGTTAACCTGCGCTATGCTTTGCAGCAACAGTTCCAAGCCCACAGGTTGAGTTTTGAACTGGAACAAGAGCTACGAGAAAGGAAGCAGAAGGCCGGAGAATCCGTGGAGGCGTTCATCCAGGTGATGATGGGATTGCACTCCAGATTGATGACGCCACTGTTTGAGTATGAGCTGATAAAAATAATAAAAATGATTTTAAGGGATGGATTGTCACGGGTGGTGTACCCAATGCATATAAACAACTAACAAAAACTGAGGGAAGAATGCCATGATGCGGAGAGGATGTTGTCTACGCGATGGAACCGCTCATTACCAGCTGTAGAACAACCCAAAACCCATCGGGAGCATCGATACCAAGTCCATGAAGCGGCGGTAGACGAGCCAAGCAGTTTTCACGAGTCAGAGCCCGAGATTGAGGCTGAGTTAGAGACGGTGTACCGGGAGAGAACGGCCGGAAAAAGACAGCGCCTCGTATGCTGGAATTGCGCACAGCCTGAACACACGTTTTTCGAGTGTGAAGCTGCTGAAAGGAGAATATTCTGTTATCGATGTGGTTTAGCAGACGTGGTGCTGCCCAAATGTCCCAGATGCAAAATGGGAAACGGCTCCAGTCAAATTCAACTATAAAATAGAAATAAATAATAAAGATTATGTACCCATAAATAAAGAGCATAAAAATAGAAAAGAATATGAAAACAAAGCCACGTACCTACAGCCATCATCCATGAAAAGCGATCCAAAAGATAACATTGAGTCCAAACAGGTGATCCGAACCAGGAAGAGATACAAACGACGAAAAGCTCTACGACAAGAATTATTTGCGTCAGTACAGTCTGCGATCCGAGAGAATGAACGTCCATTTGCAGAAGTCCAGCTGGAAACCCAGGACATGGTTGGGTTATGGGATTCCGGAGCGTCTGTGAGCTTTTTAGGTGAAGGATGCGAGGAGTTTGTGCCGGCATTAAGGCTTCCAGTCAAAGCAAAGTATTCGGTGGTGCAGACGGCTGGAGGAACGAAGCATTAAATAATTGGAATAATAACGAAATAACGAATTAAAACAAAACAAAACCGTTAGACTTTTACTTATGTCCCACGCTGAAACAAAAGCTGTATCTAGGAGCAAACTTCTGGAAGACCTTCCCATTGGCTCCAGAAATATTTGGTGTGGCTGAATTAATATCAGGTGAAGCAGAAATTATGGCCAAAGGTGAACCCGTAGTGCCGCATCAGCTGATGGTAGAGCAGGAGCAGCGTTTACAATCTATAGTGTCCCTGTTTATAACGTTCGAACACCGCGGTTTGGGCAGTACTAGCATGGAGCAACACGTGATTCAACTGGAGAAGGATGCGGTGCCTGTGAAAGAAAGGTTTTATCCGGTGTCACCAGCAAAACAACAATTATAATTCCAGGCGGTGGACGAAATGTTGGAATTAGGCATCATTGAAGAAATTGAATACCCGTGGAATAGCCGCGTCTCCTTAGTGACAAAACCTAGGAAAAATAGATTATGTTTAGACGCTCGGAACTGAAATAAAGTAACGGTAAAGGACGGTTACCCGTTGCAGGACATTGAGTCGATCCTGAGTATGGTGGAGGACACCATTTTCATCAGCAGTGTAGATTTGAAGCACGCCTATTGGCAAATACAACTGGAGCCAGGCAGCCGCGAATGTACAGCGTTTACGATTCCGGGGAGGCCGCTCTACCAGTACAAGGTGATGGCGTTTGGGTTATGTAACGCGGCGCATCGCCTTTGCCGACTGATGGACAAAGTAGTCCCGCAGAAGCTCCGGAGCCACGTGTTTGTGTATGTGGATGATCTTTTAATAATTTCCCGCACGTTTGACGTGCACTGACAGCGATTGACGGAGGAGACCAATTGCCTGAGGAAAGCCAATTTCACAATAGGGTTGACAAAGTCCAAGTTTTGTTTCCGATATCAAAAATATTTAGGGTTTGTCATCGGCGAGGGCGCTCTAAAAACGGATTCTGACAAAGTGTGGGCCATCTCACAGATACCGCTGCCCAAAAATATAAAGTAAGTGCGCAGCTGGTTTATAAGCAACTTCGCCACTATAGCCGCTCCGTTGACGGAATGTCAGAAAGGAAAAAAATTGGAGATGACAGAAAAGGCCAAGAAATCATTCGAGAGGCTGAATGAATCCGTGCACCCGTGCTCTCACATCCAGACTTCAAACGTCATTTCTATATCCAGTGTAACGCAAGCCATATCGGTATAAGTATAGGGGCGGTGTTGTTTCAGAAAGACGAGGATGAGGCAGACCGACCAATAGCACTCTTTTTGGCGAAGCTGAAAGGCCATATGACGAAATGTTGCCTTTTACGATGCTCACCGATCACGCGAGTCTGCAATGGTTGATGTCCATGAAGGATCTAAGTGGACGGTTAGCCAGGTGATCATTGAGCATCGAGTACTCGATAGATATCCTCGGATTTGAGACCACGGAATTCAAGAGCAAGGAGTACCTGGAACGGATTGAAATGGTAAAAGAGAATTTAGCACTATTTCCTGATCTTCGAGTGGAGAATGGTTTGTTGTTGAAGAGAACAACCTTTGCTGGAGAGGAGACGGAGGAGTTCCTGTGAAAGTTGTGGGTCCCAGAAGCTTTGACAGGCGGTTTAATTCAACAAGCGATCTAACAAGGTCTAATTCGAGAGCGATCAAGCGATGCATGGTGGCATAGGGAAGATATAAAATCGTCTGAGGTAGTTTTATTACTGGCCACGCATGGCAATCCAAGTGAAAGAGCTCATCACGGGGTGCGGGATCTGCAAGGAAAACAAACATACGACCCAGATTACGCGGCCATTCATGGGCAAAGAAGTACATACCGAGCGTCCACTTCAAAAAATCTATTTGGATTTTTTAGGGAAGTATCCAAGATCGCGGAAGGGCAACACGTACATTTTAATAGTGCTGGACCACTTCACCAAGTTTGTGTGGTTTAAAGCATTGCCAAGGGCTACATCTGCCAATGTGATTAGGTTTCTAGAAGAGAGCATATTTAATCAGTTTGGCGTCCCAGAGATTGTGCGCACCGACAACGGCCGTCAATTTACCTCGAATGAATTCAGCCAGATGAATCAAAAGTACCAGATTCAGCACATGAGGACGGGAAATTATGCGCCACAGGCCAATGCGTCGGAGAGAGCATACCAGTCAATATTAGCGTCAATCCGGATGCAGCTGGAAGATCAAACTTGCTGGGATGAGAAAATAAGTGAGATACAGGGCGCATTGCGCGCTGCTTTGCATACCAGTATCGGTGTGTCACCATATTTCGCCATGTTCGGACAGCACATGTTCACCAGCGGAATCGATTATCGTCTGGCGCAACAACTGAGAGCGTTGAATGATGCGGAGGTGCAGCAAATCCCTTGATCTGATGAACAACAAGCCGTAAAAGAGCAATCCCAACAGCGGTTACATGCCAACTATGACAAGGCAGCGAATCGATATAATTTGAGATTTATAACAGGAACTTCATACTCAGCGACTTCAAGATAAACCTAAATGCCAAGTTTTGCAGGCGATATGTGAAGTGCAGCTTATATGAACTGGAGAACTTGCAGGGCGTCCGCCTATGTATATTTCATGCCAAGGATTTGAAACAGTGAAACAGTCCCGGCTAACTCGTGCGATTCCCTACATCCACACCAGCACCCGAGCAACTTACGAAAGATTGCCGCAAGGGGAGGTCTCAGGGCGTGAGCGATGGCCTATGTTGGGCGTGAATTACAAAAAAAAGGCACCTTTGGGACTCCTGTTTCCCGCACGTGGTTTTGAAATCCGGAGTTTGGTGTTATGTGCCAAATAAACGAGAAAAAAATAAAATGAACCGAAAATGGCCAATGATTTATTCTGAGGGTGAATGCGAGGGGCTGAGGGATGACACCCTGTGGTGCGAAGAAAAAAAGGAAATTTGTGGAAGGGGAATGGAGATATGAAACGGGTAACCGTTTCCGAGCCAAGGTCGGACAGAACCAAGTTGATGGTCAGTGGCAGAAAAAAAAAAAGAAACGATATCAGAAAAAACGTAAGTGTAACCAAGGGGAACGAGTGCTATCAAGAGAGAAGTCTCTTATATCCTTCAGGCAAAGGGGTTCCAGCATTTCGGAGACGAAGTGGAAGAAACCGAAGGAAGGACAGAGTCAGAGCACCAGGTGCATGTCAGGAGGCAAGTCCCAGTGGTGGCGATCGTTCGTGGGGGAAGCTTTGTGTTTGAAGCTTTGGGGTGCCCAGCATCCACACCGAACGGATTTCTGGTCAGTACAAAAAAAAACATTTTCTGAAAAAAGAAACAACCACTTGGCAAAGATAGAAAGCAGAGAAAAAAACCCGCCAAATAAGTCTAAACTTAACCATATAATAACCGTCAAAAAAATATCAATCAAAACACATATCATCATCATAAAATAATCCATGTATTTGTTCATTTAAATTAGTCCATCTTAGTGTATTAGTCTTAAGTTATTGTGTTCGTGTGTGTGACTCGGGGTCTTTAGGGTTAATATATAAGTGTCCATGAAAATATGTCATTAAAGTGTAAGTGTATGAAATAAAGCTGTGAAAGATAATATGCTTGGGGTGAGGTGGAGAAAATTGGAGGTGCGACGAGGTAATATGATTTAGGATAAAGGTAAACGGGAATCGGTTAAAAGTGACGCTGATTCATGGTAGGGTGGGTAAAGAAAGAGTGGGAATTCATCCAACCCACAAGAGTAGTAGCAGAATAAAACCTCATATTTTAAAATCAATAAAAAAAATTTGGTTGTGGCAACCCCGCCCGTCTATCGAGGTCGTGCTCACCCCTGAGCAGAGCAGAGCTAGGCGGATATCGATAGGTCGGGTCAGGTCATAACAATTATCAAAAATATTCTGAAAGATAAAAAAGAAAGATTTGCGGATCCTGATAGTGCGGAAAAGTTGCATTAGTATTTCCTAATTATAATCAAATTTTTCATTTGGAGATCGGACTGCATCTTTAACCAGATCTCAAAATATTCCTTTCTAAGGGTTTTTGGTGCGCTGACTCCAAATATGAACTTAGAATTGTTCCATCACCCAAGGTTTTTTTTCCTAACCTAAAAAACACCGTTTTTTAAAATGTTGGTGACGTAATAGGTTTTTTCACAAATCTCAAAACACTATTTTAAATTGATTTTTTTATTCTTCAAAACTTCATTTAAACATTGATGATATTTTTTTTCCTCGAAAACGCGAGTCCGTACACCATGTTTTTGTTACTTTTTTACTATTTTTCATTGAATGATATCAAGGATCATTCCGCACAAAAATAATTTTTCATCGTGTTTTTACACTTTTGTTAATTCCGCTGATTGCTATTACTTATATTCATTCCGCACACAAATATTCGAATACAAAACTAAATATGTCTGTTCCTAAATTTAAATTTAGACAGAAATGTCCTGTGTTTGGTATACACATATATCCGAACGACCTCATTGAGGCCAAGCTACCCAGTTACAAAGATGTTCTTTTATGTATTCAATTTAAAAGATCCCGTATAGGGGGACTCCGAGGCGACAGAGATTTCTGAAATGGTTTCAAAAAAGGTTGAAAACATTTATAAAAAGGCAACTATTCCAGTAGTCTCACACGCCGGAGTTCAACAAATGCTCACCACATACCATAAGAAATTCCTGATACTTAAAAAAATGTTTTTAAAGAACCAAATAGGTTTGCTCTCAAAAAGAGACCACTTTGTCTCTTCTGCTGCAGAATTATTTGATATCGCTGCTTGTAAATGTATTTCTTTTTCTTCATGCAATTATCCAAAAGAAAAGAAAGTTTCTTTTCAAAGAACAACCATATTTCTTGGACCAGAGAACCACCCGAATTGGTCGCATTGGAAGTGTTGATGTAATTAAAACAATTAAGATTACAAATATAAATGAACGTAAAGAAATGCTTTTGAAAAGTCATTCGAACTCAAAAGTATCAGCTTCAACACGTGATCAACCGAAAACTCTCACAGGCGACAACTATAACGATGTGCCGCACATAGCTTCGCCCAAAAAAGATGTTGATGCTGAATTTTCTCTTCCATTCTCTGAAGTCAAACAATACACACTATTATTAGTGTTTGATTGTTTCATCTGCCTTTCTGGATGCCAAAAAAGCAAGTTTAAAAACAGAAGATCAGGCTAGCTATGTCACTGACAAATGGAAGATTAGTCGAGCTCGAAAACACCGAAAGAATTGACCCTGTATATGGCCTATATTTTGACAGCCGCAAAGATAATACATTCACACAAGTCCGCGAAGGTGAAAAGTACTATCGCGACACTATCAAAGAAGAACATATTTCTCTTGTGGTGGAACTTGGTTCCCATTACTTTGAGCACGTCATCTTTCCTTTCGGGTCAGCTGAGGATAAGATGCAAGCTAAATGGCAACATTTCCAAGACAATTCAGTCGATGTGGAAGGTGGAGTCATTAGAAAACTAGAAGAAAAAAAGAGGTAGACCATTACAGTGGGTCATTTGTCTTCTACATTTCAATGAATTTCCATTTCGTGCTCATTTCAAACACATTGATGGTATCTCAAAGAGTCCAAATATATTATCGCGACATAGGTCAACTGCTCCCTGATTGTGAAAAGTTGCCTATCGCCCAATTTAAAAATTTTCTATTATGCCAATTACCTTCTGAGCTTATCGATCCAAACCAACTTAGCACAGACCAAGTTTACCTCTACAAAATATCAAAAGCTGTTATTTCCGGTCAATGCCCCTCAGACTTGACGTCGATGCATCCAGGTAACATGTGCAAATCTCGCGGGCTCACCTGGGCCAACAGAATTCTGGGATTATATGTTTCTACGGACAAACCAACAAAGGAAATGAAGATTTTGGTCAAGTACTTATCATACTTACAGTTTACTCACCTTTGTAGTTTTTAATACGATTCCACAGTTCTATCAAAGATGGCTCACTTCATCTCTTTGCTGCAATCCTGATAAACTGCGCAAGGTTGGCGATTCATACATTCAACAGAATGCTTTTTTCGGTCTACCAGAAAATATACTCCTTAGTATGATGACTGACGAACGGGTAAAAGTCAGAAAGTTGGCTCTTGACCGTCTTCTGGCAGCCAGAGAAGCTTAGACTGACATTGTATTAGATATAATAAAGTTCCAAAGCTGAATTTCAAAGCTAATATTAAATATTTACTACGATATGGTAAACTGGAAGACTATTAACTTGATCGTTCCACCAGTTCTTGGTTCGGTTTCTAATGAAGAGCTCATAAGAGGGTTGTCGGCAGACACTGCAAAAATATGGAAATTTAGTGAATTCCCCTCTCATACCGTGGCAGTCGAGAGAGCCGTCAAACTAGTGACAGAGGCATCGTCTAAATTTATTGGCTCCCATTCTCGTGATCGTTTCATACGCTCTACACTGAAATCTAGGCAACGACTGCCAAAGTTTAGTACAAAATCAGATTTTATCAATGAATTAGATACAGATTGGTTGGTTGGGTTGGGCTTGGGCGGAACCCTAAGTGCAGCCATCTCCACGTGGTGGGTTCAGGGTAACCAACACAGGTTACCTGAGAGTTGCAACAATTTCCTTTTTCGCTTTTTCGCTCGTATTTTGGGAACAGTTCTTCCTATGGCCATGATCACTATACCATTTTGGCAGCTAAACTAACGACAAACAACTTTTGTCTTGCACATTTTGCCATAAGCGGCCGATTTTAGGCACTAGGAAAGCAATTTATCGATTTTTGTTAAATGTCCGGAATTTCACGGCCGGAGTTCTGGTTGCAGATGCAGATGCAGTCCGATCTCCAAATGAAAAATTGGATTATAATTAGGAAGTACTAATGCAACTTTTTCGGAAATCGAAAAAAGTCTCAAATCGACCCACCCTATTGGGCACTGGTGTTGGTAGGTCAGAAGAGGTAGATTCTTTTTTCTCCAAGTTTATAGCTGACAGTTAGCTCGTTTTCTAAAACTTTCACTGCTTCAAATGAATTGTTTCTGATAGAAAGCCATCTTTCTTAAAACGGGTATTGTTGGCTACTCATATGGAAGTAAACTTTTTTTTTACTCCTTCGATTAAATTAAAGCATGCTTCTAGTCCTTCCTGAGTTTTCACAATGGAGCGGTTTTTTTCTAGATTATGCAGAAGTCCGCACACAACAGGAATAATAATAGATACAGTAATAGCACTATTCGAACACGTCTGAACTGTGTAGTCATTAAAGGGAGACAAAAGTATTACCAGATCTGGCAATATTGATCTGGCCCGATTTTCCGCATTGGCGGCATACGTCCTCCTTCTGGCGGCATTGCGACACTTTCTGGTCGAAACCCACACACCTTCCAGGAGCACGCTCCTAGAATCGACTGGTAAGCCACCTAGTGAAGCCGAGGAGTCTTTCGTAAGAATCTCTGCGGATGAGATTCTGTCTATGGCAAAAGATCTAAAGCCCGGAAAAGCCCCTGGTTCTGATGGTATCCCGAAGAGAGCCCTAAAATTAGCCCTTTGCCTACACCCGGAATGCGTTGCGGAAGTCTTTAACTCCTGCCTCCAGGAAAGGACCTTCCCGTCCAGCTGGAAAATACAGCACCTAGTGCTAGTCCCCAAGCTCGGGAAACCTCGCACGACCCTTCAGCATTCAGGCCTATCTGCCTCCTAGACACCTTGGGGAAAGTCTTGGAGAAGATCCTTTGTGCAAGAATCCATACTGCGATTGATACGGGTCTCTCCCGTACGCAGATTGGCTTCAGGAAGGGAAGGTCAACGGTTGACGCCATCAGAGAAGTCGTCTCCATTGCCTCCAGGGCAATCCAAGGCAAGAGATGGAAAGGGAGGACCAAAAAATACTGCTTGGTGGTGACACTGGACGTTAAAAACGCCTTCAACTCGGCGCGCTGGAGCAACATTTGGTTTCCTGTAACGCGGCAGTAAAACAGATCCAGCAGTGGCTAGCGACTGCGGGCCTCGAGTTGTCGGCACACAAGACGGAGGCAGTCTTAATCAATCTGAATCGCTCCCCTCCTATAGTAGAGGCGTAAAGGCCGCCTACCGACTGTATGCGATCAGGGTGAGCTGCGCTTGCCGAACGGTCTCGGACGAGGCTGCGCTTGTTATGGCAGGAATGGTGTCAATTGAGAAACTTACCAACGAGGCAAAACGAGGTGGGCTACGCTATCGCGAAAGCATGGCCAAGTAAATTTTTGGCTCACGCAGCTGCTTACGGGGCATGAGTGCTTCAGAGCATAGTGCTTCAGAGATGCGCACTGGAGGCGACCCTAGGTGAGCGGACTACGACGGATAACCTGGTGCCACTTATGACGGAGGAGCAAGGTTATTGGGACGCGGTCTCAAAGTTCGCTGCCCAAGTGATGGGTGAGCCGAGACACCTGGAGAGAAGGCGCAGAGACGTGTATTAGGCGGAGCTAGAGGCTTGCTAAGCAATGGTCTACCGGCAACCCGCAGGCCTGCGGCAACATCTTTCTGTCTCTTATTTTTTTCCTTTTGTTGTTTTTTATATGTTTAAGTGTTTTTCTTTATTGGAATAAAGAAAAAAAAAAAAAAACCCACACACCTATGGCATGCATAGGTGCGGACGAGTGACCGACATCGGTAGGAAAACCACTTGACATAGACCCGCCCGGTCTTATCAAGTATGGCCAACACTCGTTCGTCCACATCTAGAGTCAGGTTGATTCTAGCACCATCGGTCACCGACCATAGCGTGGTCTCCAGGTTCACTGCCTTCTTGAAGGCCGCAGGCGACAAATCCTCCCTAAAGCTGTTTTCATAGAGCTCCTCCATGAACTCCTTAGGCTAATCGCCGTGTCTACGTTAAAAACTTGCACTTTTAGCTCAAGTGCCTTGTTCTTTTCCACTGCTAGCCCCACTTCTGTGAACTTCTTGTTCGTCAGCACCTTTTTAAGCTAACTCTGCGACAGTTTGCGTAGCACAGCACCACCACGCTTCAGTTCTAGCACCTCGTGCACACGTATACCAAGTGCGGGGGCCATCTCCTTCATTACCTTCTCGGCTCTTGCCTGCCCGTGACGGTAGGGTCAGCGCTGGTGACCACAGCGGTATCCTCACCGGGACTGGTCTGGGAGGCATAGGGAGGGGCAGCTGATGGAGCGGTAAAGGCTGGGGCAGCAGGAACTGCTCCAGTCGTGTTCTCCAACACGGCATTCCTCACCGCCAGCGCCGTGACGACAAGGGCAACAGGGGCGGCGGGTTGGGAGGCGGGCTGGGCAGCGGTGGGAGCAGCAGTAGGAGTTGGAGACCTCGGGGTCTCCTTGGGAGACAGAACGGCATTGGCGCCGTTGGCAGCACTTCTGGACGCCAAAATGCTCGCACACCTCTCCGATAATTCGATGGCCATTCGCTTGGCACCATTATCGTCCGACGTCGGCAGCTCCGGCGACGTTCGCCCGACGGCATGCTCACCATGCTCGCATCGCTGGAGTCGCTAATGCGATCCATATCACTTACATCGACCGAAATCAAATTTAAATTTAATTTTTCCGCGCCAAAAGTCTAAAATTTGAAAACTTAGAATTTAACGCGATCCGGCCAAATAATAGTTTCAGCAAGCGCCCTCTGGTGGAGCTTTCCTGAAAACTAGCTGTAAACTCGCACTGCACTAATGTTCACAACCGCAAACAAGAAAAGCGGTAGCCGTCCCGGATTGCACGAGAACCGGCCATTTATCCCCGATAATCTTTGAAGTCTCTGCATTGGAGCAGAGGTTCTGAGTGTCGGAACGCCAAGGCCCCCCCCCAAATGGGAGTGGCATGGAAGAAGGGAACTGACGCGTCCTATGGTACATCTAACCACCGCCGAACGAATGATCGTATCAGTTTGTCGGACTTTCTCAGGACGCCTATAGCTATACTACAAGGTGAGCTTGTAATAGAGCTGAGGAATTAGGACTGCCCTGATGGCAAACAACTTCTGTTCAGGTTTGAGGGGGGACTGCGATATGGTCCCATGATCAGACAAGCTTGCGGAAACTTGCAAAAGGAGGTAATTAGAAAGGCGAGCGAGAGCCGCCACTTTGCCCCAGGACTGCGCTTCATCAACGATGGATTGCAAAACCTCGACTCTTCACCGGGTTTGAGTACATCGTACAGGCGCAAGGGCCTGTAGTCTTCTCATAATGGTGTCGTCCGAATGTATAGATGGATTGATTGGAATTGATGTTAATCTTAAGGTTGAAGGATCTTGCTCACTTGAACTAGGGCGGCGCCGTGTGTTAGTGGCTATGATACTTGCCTCAGGGATACGAGCTGCTTGCCCTCTTAGCTGCTCAATCTTTGCCTTATAAGTATCCCTCTGTCGACACTTTTTAATAGCATCGACAGTCCTGTTAGTAAATACTAACGCAAGTTCTCTATTCAAAAACCTCTTTGCACTTGCTGTGGGCTCAATCTCCTTCCTCGCCATCATCAACAACTCTTCCTCGCTCCATCTGGGCTTTACATCAACACGTAGTCTGACCTCATCAAGTCTTTCCTTGTGCCGATGTGACATGTGACTTCTGAGGCCGCCCTTCGAACGAAAGGTGACTCCACATTCACATTGAAACGTAGCTTCACCTGAAACGTCTACGTTCCGCTCCTGTTGGGACCCTGGTCTGACAACAGGGTTGTTGGTAGAACAAGGTTCTACCATTATCCGAGGCCTTTGTTCTCGTTCCGCACCAACAGTTTTCGAGCTAAGGGGCTGGTAACCCCAAAGCTCATTTTGCCGCTCGAATCAGTTACTAGATGTTCGGCTAGTATCCAGAGACGCCACGAGGAGGCTTC
>JAWNPY010000308.1:0-13734 GCA_035078625.1 Scaptodrosophila scaptomyzoidea
GCCTTATACATACTACTTATGTAATCAAGCAGAGATATATAATAAAAAGAAAAAGAAAAAGGTCTAAGCTTAAAAAATAACTGCATTTTTATTTAACATACAAACATATAAATCAGCCGAAATTCTACACACGTTGAATTTGTAGCTTGCTTTAATTTTATTATGCACATAAATATTTAACAATAATAAGTTTGTATATAAGTACTTATATCGTATATGTTATTTTGAGTCAATTGACGCTTTGCCTCACTCCCATTTGCTCTTTGCTTAAAATCACGCAGAGAGCACAATACGTAAGTAGATATTGAGAGCGTAGATAAGCCGGCGTCTGTTATTAAAAATATAGAGCTAATTACGATTAGTAAAGAGCGTAAAAAGCTAAAGCTTGAGCGACTTAAAAAAGCCTACCACTACCACGCTTTGCTCACTCGAACTTGCTCTCTGCCTAAGATCAAGCAAGTGAGCATAATTTGCAAAGAGAATGAGAGAGTGTTGATAAGCCGAGGTTCGTTATTCATTACGAATTAGTAAAGAGCGTAAAAGTTAAATAAATAGAGCGAAAGCTTGAGCAATTAAAAAAAAAGCCTACCACGCTTTTCAACTTGTTCTTTGATTAAAAAAATGGAGAAAGCACATTACGCGAGAATAGAAGCCGGCGTTAATTTTTGTTTCATTTTCATTCCGCTTTGCACCTGCTTCCCGCATCATTCGAACACATTTTATTTTTATTTGCAGACAGGTTACAGTTTCTTATTGCATTTTGTTGTGTAAACGCGTGGTAACGGAATGGATGTGCCTATGTGCATATAAAAATGTAAAGTTTAACTATAAAGCAAAATAAAAAGCATCCTCAAATTACATAAGCGCGACGTGTAAAAAGTGTACAAATAAAAAAAAAACAAGCATTTCTTACCAGGCAAGTACTTACAATCTGTACATACGTACATGTGTGTATATATAAACAAAAATAAATGTTTGCAAAAGAAATAATTTTTAAATTAATGTAGGATAATAACGTATCAGTTATGTATATATTTAGCTGCATATATAAAACAATAGGAAGGCATAAGGAATACTGGAAGGGAGTAAAAGCTTTTAGTAAAAGAAAGAATTCTCTGTACAGTTATTTATTCAAGTTATTATTTGTTTTTTATTTTTTTTTAGCAGTGGAATGAAACCTCGTTTCCCCTGTTCCAAGTTTTATAAAAATATACATTTTTGTTTATATACAATTAATAACACTAGTTTACAAAAGAAAAAGTTGTTTTCGGGATTTCAATATTTTTTGCGCAAAGACCACATCCCCCACGACAAAAAAATACTAACAAAAATACTCAAGATATAGAAAGATGAATGTGACAATTTTTCAATTAGTATTTTTTTGTTGGTGACGTCACACTCTATGAGAAATAATAGTGACGTTTCCTAAATGTGCTGTAAACTAGTGTAGTCTTAAAAAAAAAAAAACAAAAAAAAAAATTGGTATTCGAGCTTAGTTTTTACAATAACATTTAAAGTTTGGCCCCTAAGAACAGATTTCCATTCGCCGGGCACATTTCTTGCACCCATAATAACCCCAGAAAATTTGGAACCAACCGCATAATATTTTTTATTTGGCGCCCAATTTGCTTCAAACAATCTAAGCATGTCTGGAAAATTTTTTTTATTAATAATGAGCAACCCATAAATATTTTTACAAGTCTTGAATTTTTTTTTGTGTAAATAATAAACTAGATAACTTAGTAGCTTAAAGAATCGGGCAATATTACTTTACGGATTTTTTTCAATATTTCAATAACTCTAAATAATACCTATACATATACATACAAGAATGAAAACAAAACTATTTTAGTTTTGGCCTTAATTTTTTTCATTTTTTTATAACTTAAAAATATTTTGGTAATTTGTGCCAAATCGTCGGCTAAGTTAGGCAATTTTTAATACATTATTTGATCGACAAAAAGTTTTTGGGACTTGATATGGGACCAAGGAGAAACTGTAAAGCTTAAGGCCAGTCGAATACACATATATACATATATATATAAAGATAGATACTAAACATTTTCTTTTTTTTTGGTTTTAATTCCATTAATAGATAAAAATTATATTTGGGTCCATGGGTTACAGCGCATTCTAAAAAACGCGTCACATTTGTCATAGATAGGAAAAATATACTAGACACAAATTTTGCATTTATTATAGGCATATATACATTTAGTTAGTTTATAGTATTTTACAGAAAGGTACAAAAAAAACTTAAAAATATAAAAATAAAAAATATCAATTACCCAAACACACAAAAAAAAAGTGTCGTAACCAAGAGGACAAGTCCGAAAATGACAATGATAATTTGTTGTGCCTAGCCGAAGTTTTTCCAAAACTTTGATGTTTTTTAAACTTTACTAAGTACATTAATTTTTCAAACAATTTTTTCTTATAAAAAGTTCGGAAAGCTTAAATATTGGGCATAATTTAGGTATTTAAAAAAGATCAAAGATTTGGAAATAATAGATTTGTTTAGGGTTGCCACCTTAGGGTAAGCACAAAAAATGATCATTGTCATTTTCGGACACCTTAAAAAAAATAGGTTTGTTCTCTAAATCAGGAAACTTTTTTTTGTGTGTCTGTGTTATTTGTGCTGTGGACAATGTGTATTTATGTTAAATTCAAAGAATCGCATAGCGTTTTTAAATTTATTCAAATTAGTGAGAGAATCTGTTAACATACAACGTTTATTTTCTAATTTTTATTTAATGTTGGGAGTTCAGTTTCTAAGACTGTTCTTTTGCCTTGTATAATTTATTTAATTAATTAAATCTTAACTTTTAAAAATGTTTTTATTTGCTCCAAGGCAAATTTATGGCAAAAAAAAAAAAAGTTTATATGGTTACCTTTTCTTGAATTCTGCTAAAATAAAATTTAATGCCACAGTAACAGTAACAGTACAAATAAAATTAAACTACAAGTAGGGAAAAAATCAAAATATCAGAGTTAAGTTAAATTATTTATAAAAATTATATTAAAAATATGTTTAGGTATATTAGGTATTCCATTGATATACTTTTGCTTATTCATTTATAACATAACAAATTCAATACATAAACGCACATAAATATCTCGCTGCTTTTTCGTATCTATATAAATAGATGCACTGCGGTTTCTAGATACTATTAACTTTTGCGCCGTTTTCATTTCTTCAATATTTTAAACTATCATTCCCTATTCAACGTTAGTTACATATCACAAGACAGTTCACACATATAATTTTCCATCGGCATTTTCAGATCCCGAAATTGTTCTATTTGTAAAGCGGAAATTACATTCACTTTTTCAGTATATATAATTTATTAAATTTTGTTTTTCTTATTTTTTTTTTTTTAGTTTTCTCAGTTTCCATAAGCAGGTTTTTTTTTTTGCATGCTAAGTTGGTCCCCGTAGTTTTCAAGTAACGAATCCATTTTTAAGTTCTATCCAAATACCAATATATATTCAAGATTTCGGCAAATTTGTTAGATCCTTGGGAGAAATAAAAGATGAAAATGTAGTTAGAGGCGACCTTCCAATTGGTGAGTCCAATTTCGGTGTAGGATGGGGAAGAGTGGCTGGAGAGGTGAAGGAGATTTCGTTTGGCTTGACATTGGTTACTGATTCATTGGACTTGAACAGTGAGGTTGTCTCGCTGGAATGTATATCAGTGTCGCTTTCATTAATATAGGCATCCTCATCGCCATCTGGCAAGTCGTTTTCTTCTTCATTTTCAATGAAACAATCATTTTTAGTATTATCATTGTCTTTTTTCTCATCGATATCATTAGCACTATTTTCCTTTTCGCCCTTCCGTCCTGTATATAAATAAACCTCCATGTGATCTTTACCTTTCACATAGACACTGCCGCGTGGCTCAAAATTATAGTGGCTGTCTAAGAAGGGTAAACAATCTTTCCCCACCTGTATGTGATTGGGGACTCCGGTAGAGTCCATGCGTGAGGCCACATTTACTGCATCGCCCCAAATATCGTAGTATAGTTTACTGGTTCCTATGACGCCAGCGGTAACATCACCGATATTAAAACCAATGCGCAGGATGAGATTAAATTCAAGCAGATCCTTATTAAAGGCATTTACCACGCCTTGCATGGCCAGAGAAAATTCCATAAGCGTTGTGATGTGTTCATTACCCTTGCCCCGGTGTGCAGGGTCAAGTCCACTAGCCGCCATAAATGTGGAACCGATCGTTTTGATTTTCTCCACGGAACGAAACTCTGAGCCGGAGAGCAGTTCATCAAAGTCACCAATTAACTCATTGAGGACACGCAGAAACTCTTTTCCACCTAAATAGCTCTCGTCATACATCTCATTAAAGTTGACTATTGAAGCAAAAATAATGGCAATGTTATGATGATTCTCGGAATACTTGGCTGTATTTTTCAGATGTTCTGCAACATGTCTTGGTATAATATTGTGGAGCAACATATCCGCTTGATTCTTCATGTTTTGGACACGAACTTTGTCTTGATTGGCCACGGCATTCCCATAAAAGGTCAGACGGTAGCCGATTTCAAATTCACGGTTAAGAAACCACACTAGAATTAATATCAACAACAAATCCAGGTAGATTTCTACATGATAATCGTGAAACCATTTAATCTCCTCGTATATATATGAAGGCGAAGCTGTGCTGTCATTGATCAAGGCCCCCGTAACCGTACCCGTCCGACTGGAATAAACCGTCAGCTGAGAAACGGCGATACAGATGAAGCATAGGGCTGCCATAAATGCCAGAACGTTACGCATCCAGCAATTAAGTTGGGTAAAATTACAGAAATGCACAATGCAAACGAAAATCAGAAATCCATAATGATACTCAAAAGCCTCCAATTGGTCCAGATCAAGCAGTAAAAAGTTGGCTATAATCAGTATGACTGGCATACTCATAAGCACAGCCAGACAAATGTGCCAGGGATACCAACTGGAAATCGCCTCAAAGATTCGATCAGCGCACGAGTCGAATTGGGTTGGTGCGGGAACGGCATGATTTGGATGGATACGACTATGACCTTCTTCGATGAAACTACCATCGGACTTGGAACGGAGACGTATGCCACCGGCATGACGGCGACACATTTGACGAGTGAACAAAAATAGGGCAAAAACTTGAATGGCCGTAAAGCAGGAGAATAGTGTCACCCAGAGCCGAAAGCTAGGCGTTACCGTGTTTTGAGTCATTAAAAACAAAGAGATCGAGATGCAAAGGTAAACAGCAATGCCCACAAAAATATCAATGTACGTGTTGTAACGCGGCGTAGCCAAAGTCGGTGGCCCTTCCGTCTCGTTCTCGCTCCCAAAGCGATGGGCTTTCGAACGAAAATCGTATTCCATTTGCCGTGACTTAAAGTATAGGCTGAGTCGGTGTAACGGTGGCTTAACCAAGTAGCTCCGCTGTGATTTGGCATTGTCACGAACGCAGCGAATGAGTTGAAGATCTGACTGTTTTCTTAGTTGCTGTAAACAGGCGGCTAAAGGATCCGCCATCTGCGTTGTCGGCTGTGTTATGGGCGGCAAGGGAACGTGAGGAAGTGAGGCATCACCAATATTTGAAATGCTCGAGGTGGAACTTGTGAAGTAACCGGACACTCGGTTGTGACTTATGGTGGATTGGTTGAGAGCATAAATCTGCTGTTGAATTGAGGAACGTCTAGAATTACTCTTAATGCCTGAATCTTTGCGAGAAGTTGCCGATGGACAAATACTAAGACCATCTGGCCAGATGCTCGAGTTACGCGAATGAGTGGGCAAGGGTAGGGCAAGAGGAAGTTGACGGTCCGTTGTATTAGATGGCATAGGCGTGGAACGTTCAGAAGGTATACATTGGGTGACTAGTAATGGTTGCTGTTGCTGTTGTTGATTGGGCCCGGAGGCAGCGGAGGTGCTACTACAACTAGCGTTGGCCTGGGCCCCCGAATTACTGGATTGTTCGGCTTTTCCAACCGTCAGGGTAGAGGCACGCGGTCGAGGCAACGGCGAGGTCTCCGAAACGCCAGATTGACCGCTGCGACCGCATTGGGAACGATAACTACCGGATCGTCCAAAGGGAGAAATGTCACTGCGCGACTGACTGATGTAGGAGCGCACATCAATCACTTCATCGAACATGGAATACTGGCCGGGAGAGCAGCATCCAACTCCGCTTCCCACAACACCTACGTTTGCATCAGGAGTACGGGGATAGCTGGTAGAGAGAGCTGTGGAAGTGGCGGCATGCTGCAGGACTGCTTTCTGTGGTATTTCAAGCATTTGCGGACTCACAACATGGGCTTGACTAGCCAAAGCCTCGACCACAATGGGCAGCTGCTGGTATCCACCATTTGACAGTGGCTCTACAAAAGTGGCCATTTCATCACCCTGGGGTATGGTAGACTCCATCCCCGATTCTGCATTAAGTGACTTATCCGCCGACAGTTTACCCAAGTCCTCTAATCGTTTAAGAAATCGTGGTAGCTTCCAGATCTTAATCTTAAGTCTTGTGCGTGTCTCGGTTCCACCTGCAATGTCAGAGTTATTGCCATTCGCTTTGACTTTACTGTCCTCAGCTCCAGGGCAAGGGGAATTCCGCTCGTTGGATTTTTCCGCCGGCTGCTCATCGGAATCTAAGCTACCAGGCAGAGACTTGGTGGTAATAATAATTTTGGGCCTTTCTCTAATCATGATAACGGGTGGAACCCCAGCAGCAGCCGGATGTATGATACCGTGTTCCAGATCCCGTTCACGACTATGCGATTTTTTGCGCAGCTTCATGCTCAATGAGGTTAAGCGTGGACGGATGGAAAGCACTGGGGAAGGATTTAGAGAGTTTGATAGTTGACCCACGGGGGACGCGGGCGGTACATGCGGTTGAATGACCGAAATATTTGTATTGCTTTGAGAGAGGGTAGCGCCTGGTAGTAGTAAAGTGCTACCAATGGTATTAGCCGGTATACTGGGACTCAGGCTGTTGGCCCTGGAAACATCTTTGCGACGTCCGATCACAAAATATGTGCGATGACCTGGTAAATATAAAAATCGATTATTTTCAAAACTATAATGCATGAGACTATAACAAATTTAACTTACCAAAGACTTCCTCGCCCTCTTCCAGGTAGTACGCATCACCCAAAAAGTTTGACGTCTCTTCGGAAATATGGACTTGTTCTGGTTTGCCCGAGGATTCCATTCTGAAAAAAATAAAGTCAGCGCAAGTCAGGTAAGTACCATAATAAGATTCGTTCGTTTCTTTATCGCTTTTGTAAAATTCTTCAATTCGTTCAATTTCGAAATATGTAATTTATTGAGTGGAAAAGGTTTCCTCTTTCTGCGTCTTTTTTATTCGCTTTGAATTTGAAGGTTTCATTGAACTTTCAATATTGAAAGGCAAATTTATCTAAAAATGCCAAGATTTCATCGCTATTCGTTCAGATTTCAAATTTTGCAAGTGAATTGAACTCGGCAAAGAAAAAAAAATTTGGTGTGTGTCCTATTGAAATTTTAAACTTTGATTTATAAGGGAGTCAATTAAAGGCGCTGCGCACTTACTTGTTGGCCAATGTTACATCATTACTCCAGACATCAAACTTGACGCGGCGTGTGCCCACAATTCCGCAAAGCACTGTGCCCGTATGAACGCCCACTCGCATCTTTACGCCTTCATGACGCTGGGCATCGAAACATCGCATGGCGTCGATCATACCCAGTCCCATCTCAACGCAACAAATTGCATGATCAGCTCTGGGCTCTGGACACCCAGATACGCAATAATAACAGTCACCCAAAGTGGATATCTTTTCGCAACCACTGAGAGAGCACAGATCGTCGAAACGCTCAAAAAGATCGTTAAGAATTTCTACCAATTGCTCGGCTGTCTTAGTTGAGGACATGCGGGTGAAGCCAACAATATCGGCAAATAGAATGCTCACGTTCTCCATACTGTGCATGTGGAATGGCCGGAACATGGATTTAACATCATTGGAGGCACGTGGACGCATATAGTGCGATTCTAGAGGAAGCCCATTGACATCGTGGCCAGCGCTGGCACTGCCGCCCTCATTCAGAAGCATATCGGCCACCTTGGGTGGCATTACGGAATGGATCATCTTCTCCTTAAGCTGCTTCTCCATTTCCAGTTGGCGGCGCACCAACAAATTCTGACCAACCTTCATAAAAGTGCCGCGCATGCGCACCAAATTCATAACCAGTACATGGACTCCCACTAAATGCACACTAAGATGAGCCATGATTCTCAGCAGGAGTATTTTTTGACTTGGATCGCCGTTGCCACTGCCACTGCCACTGCTTGTGCTATTGCCAGATCCCAGACCACCGCCAAATCCATGAACTGCACTGCCACCAATGATTATGTGTGAGACCACCTCAAAGGTAATGGAATAGCAGATGGCAATTGTAGCGCTGAGCCAAAGGGGCATTGGCAGAGCCGTGTAGATGAGCAGTAAAATTTCTAGGCATATTGCAAAATGACCAAGGGGACTAAACGCACGTCCCGTGTATGTGAGAAATCCTAGTGAAGCACTGCATAACAAAAGCGCTGTCACCGCCGAAGTGGCCGTCCTGTGTTGCCGATACAATTCCCAGTGGGTGAAGCACATAGCCATTATTGTAATTAGCGAGAGCATTGAGAATGAACTTGAAATGGGTCGCCAAAAATCCTCGGAGCCTCCGTCAATTACAAAGTACAAACACCAAACGACGGAACATAGCAAAATGTATGACAATGTAAATCTGAAACGAAAACAACAAAATTTACAAAACAAATTAGCCTATATTGCCCAAAGCGCAGATTGTATTTCAAAAGTCCCACATTTTTTTTTTAGAAGCTTGAAACAAATCTTAAGTAAATTTCAAAAACTTCTGACTACGGCGAAATGGGGCAGCAGCTAAAGCTCACGGAGTAAATAAGAGTTTCGCAGTCCAATCGATACTCAAGAAGGCTAAATGCCGCGAAACTGTTCCAATTTACTAGATGGCATTGACCTGCAACAACGGCTCGTGACGGTGGTGGTTGGATTGCTTCAGTTTTGGGTTGAGGTCTGAGTAAGCACGACAAATGTCCCTGTGGTGCACAAATTGTGCCAGCGTGTTGTAAAAATCTAATTTGCCTACTATTATCCTTTCCATAAATTTATACACACGAAAAATACCCTTTCTTTTATTGTATGGTATACCCGTTAGTTCTTCAGCAACAAAAAGAGGGAAGTTTACCATATATACCACGACAAAAAAGTAGGTGTATATATTCTTGATTAGTCCCTTTCGATTAAAAATTGAAAAACTCACTATTCATCATATTTATTCCCTTTACATAAAGGTTCAATGATTCATTAGCTTTTGATGATTTACTTATATATAAATACTTATAATAAATTTTGATAATGCCTAACAGTCAAGTGGACTTAGCCATGTTTGTCTGTCTACATGAGCGCATCATAAAGTTTTGATAGACCTATATATATGGGTATATATTTTTGCCACATCTCCCTTCAAATTTTAGACTTCTCAAGACTTCTCACTTGTAATAAATCCCAATATCGGCTTCCAAGTTTTGCTTTTTCGGTATATGTATTTCTATATTTATGAGTTCTATAAATTGTGAAGTTACATCTTAATGCACCTTGGTACTAAATCTATCTACACATATTGTTCTAGTTTCATTGAAATTGAACTAAAAGCACTTTGAATAGGGACAAAACAATTTTTCAACATTATAAAACTCAAGTTCCTTTCTAAAGCAGAATTTCTATTAAGTTTTCTTGACATCTTTTGTATGTTATGGACAGTAATAGGTACAATTTAAATATAATGACGATGACTCCGAAATACAATCTAGCCTGGACTAGATTAACTGTCAAATGCAAGGAACACTTTCCTTATTTTGCCACGACTAATTTAACTTACCTATAACGCATGCGAACATGCGGAAAAAGGCTCGTTTGGTACTGTTCCTCAAGGACGGCTGAATCAAATTTAGGATCCAGCCAAGACTTTTCTGCAGCCCGCTCAAAAGCCACCGGTAGCATAACGCTGCAGCAAGAATGCCGGCGGCCGGTTTGACTTAAATAGGTTTGAATGTGGGGCGCCAGAGCGATTTGTATGTCATCAGTAGAATTGGCACGGCTATCATTGACTAGAACGCCTGGCGGCATTGCCGTAAAGCTCGCCGATTGTCGACGTGACTGCAAATAGAAATAAATCATAATGATAATTGATATTTTAGCCTTCCCAAGATCGTATCTCGTTAAATATGATTTCATTAGTAGGAATATACAATATTTTATAAAGCTTGTGATTGCCATGGTATTAGTAAACAAGATTACTGTAATGCTTCGTGCTTCTTTAGTCACTCCCATATCTAAAGTCTCTGTGTTATACGAATGGAATTTCATATTTGTATGTAAGTGTTTTTCTCCATCTTGACGTAATGGAGAAAAAATGAAAGTGCCGTATTGGCAGTTGAAAAGAATAAGAAAAAATTATTAAGAACTAAATCTGTCATCCTTTATGTCTTTTTAGACATATTAATAACCAATAGATGGAAAAGATAGGACTTCCTTATTTGATTCAATTGATAAACTTGGTTGATTTTGAATTAAAATTATTAAAAGATTTCTTGATTGCTTATATTCCTTCCAGTTGTTTCCCCTTTTTTTCGAATTGGTTTCAGGCACTCGCAATTTTCTGCAAAGTTTTTCATTTTTTAGCTTGTTGCTTTTTCCACTTGACATGGTTAAAGTTTATAAAAAACCGAGGATATATGCAAATCTAAATGATAAACTTTAAAAATATATCAAAAGCGATCAACAGGGATCCAAAAATTTTATAAAATTTTCGATAAATTTGACAATTTGAATAATTTTGCCTTTAAAGCGAATTTTTACTAGTCATTCATTCTACTTCTATTTATCGACATACATATAGATATCATAATGCCGATAAACGTTACGCCGAAGCCCAAACGATGTTTTTGTGAAGACTATTAAGGCAGCGGGAATGAACGACGATCGACGACCGACGACAACAGACGACGATTACGAAGCGGTTGACGCAACAGAACTGATTTAAATTTTCAAAACCATTGGGGCGAGTACCCTTAAAAACTGGCAGGCGTGCATACAACAACAACAACAACAACTGTATGACTCTCGGAGCGCTCAATTGTACGCTGCTTATCAGACTTCTGTTTGATGGTTGCTGATAACCCAACGAGACGGCAGGATGGTGGGCGGCAGGTGCGACAAGAGAGACAAGAGTTCAAAAAGATCGTCAACACGACGTGTCGGCAAGCCAAATAAGTAGGTAAGTAGTTACATACTTGTATATTCTTTTTGGTATATTTGTTGGGTGAAAAAGTGATCCAGTGTCCAGTATTATAAATATTAGGTGGTATTCTCTAGGTATTCTCTTTTCATTTCTGGTATTCCACGTTTTTTTTTGGGCACAGCTTTGTTCATTATTCTAACTCTCAAGCGAACCTTTTTGCTTTTTTTATTTTTTATTATAAACATTATTTTGTTTAAACTGATAAGATAGCTAATTTTACTGAGCTGCTATTTCTTTTTCTCTACCTCTCGCTAGCTGTATCTTTTTGGATATATTTTTGCACTTATTTATTTGGACTGATAAAAATAAATTACTGACAATGGGACTGAATATGCTGGCCATTGAAACTATAATTTCTTATAGATTTTAAGAAAAACAAAAAACACACACACACTTTTCTGGCAACTAGATAAATAAATCGGAAGTAATACTTATTTTTGTATATATGAAAAATAATAGTTTGGGTACAGATTCGTTCCCCAACAAAGCCTTAGTACGGCTGCTTAAAATTGATTAAATCGTCTATGTATTATATCCATCCGAACTCAATTAAGTTGTTTTGAACCATCACTTCAAACTTAGCCACAGTTACTTTTGGTACCATCAAAATAAATCTATTTGTATCAAAATAGTAATGAGACTTTCGAATAGAAAGAATTTAGCCTCTGAATCTGAATAAACTCCTTTCCATTAATCGTTTTCTTATACCTTTTTTTTTATTAAAATTTACAAAGTAAAACTAGACAATCTCTTTTCAGTCTAAAACCCTATTAAGTGATTTGATTGGTTCAATTGTCTAACATTTCGAGTCCAACGAGCCTTGTTCACGTTTGCTTGCAGTCGCAATTTTCCGTAATTATCGTCAACCATATTTCCATATTCAATGAATTTCTCAATATTCCGGTCCTTGTGGAGCAAAATAGTTTTTGGTGTTGCCCCAAATTCCAAATGAACCTTTTGGTATGTCGGTATTTTTATGGATTATGGCCCATTCCTCAAATAGAAAAAAAAACCTCAACATCGTTACATAAATCGTTGTACAGGCAGAAATACAAATACTCTTTCATGAATGTGAACTTAGCCCTACATATTAAAGCAACCTCATTTTCATTTATCTTTTACTTTACATGTCAATGACAAAAACAGTGCCTGCCACTTCTTGATAAGCTCGTGTGACATTGTCAAAAGCGCCAAGGACTGGATTTCTGTGCTTCTCTGAGACGTCCATGGTATCCCAGGACCTTCAAAAAACGTTTGGAATTCAGCCATGGAAACTGATTTTCATCGTCTACCATCATACCGTCAAAAATGGAAGAGGATATATAAAGTTAAATAAAATAATATGAATTATTCTTAGTTATATTGTAATTTATTTGTTTAATTCACTTTAAAAACTTTTAAGATATTTTGTATCTCATATTTTTTTCAAATTCTGCGGAATTTTCCCTTTCGTTCGATATATAATTTGCTACTGCTAATTTATGTTTGCCTGGTATTTTATGAAGTTTTGTGCTTGTTTAGGGCTTTCAAATCCGACCCGTTTTAATTATGGCACTTGACTCCTAAAAGTATATGGCACATTTTTTGTAAAAATAGTAAAACAATAAGAGTAGCATACTTTTAGGTCCTTATTTTGATATATCATTTAAAAGGTAATTGAAACTGGAATTGAAAAAAAATATAATTTTTACTGTTTCTTAAGCAATAAAAAAGTTATAAGCAAAAATAAATAATGTGTACAATAATAATCATTTTATTTGGTTTTCTGCAATTATTTCAAGAACTGTCCAAGATAGATGTATATAAATTAGATTCCTTGACTGTACTCGAAGTCCTCTTTCGTTTGATACCTCATTTGTCCATATTGGTGCAGTTTATCAAAATGATGAAAATCGCAGTAAATTTCACAAGTTCATTTTTGGCTACTACAGTTTTTAACATATATTTCAGGAACCGCTGCAGATCCTGGAATTTTTATTGCATATCCTGATTCGCCTGAATATTCCCTTTCGTTTGATATACCGTTTGTCCTTGTAGGTCCTTTTTTTCCTGGTGAAAAAAGCTAATTTTTCGCTATTTTTCCTGAAGTTGTTTTTCATTGTTTTTCCGATGAAAAACCGGTCGGATATGGACAAATGGGGTATCAAACGAAAGGATATGTTCAGACGAGTCAGAATATGTCATTTGTTTTCTAGGATCTCAAGCGGTTCTCAAGATATATGCTAAAAACTGTTGTAAAAATAAATATCCTTAACAAAAGTATGGAAATTTCGAAATCTTAAAAAAATGTCACCAATATGGACAAATGGGGTATCAAACGAAAGAGGACATCGAGTAGAGTCTAGAAATCATTTTTATATTTCTGTATCC
>JAWNPY010000309.1:0-13727 GCA_035078625.1 Scaptodrosophila scaptomyzoidea
AATTAATTGAAATATCATGAATATATGTTTATTTAATGATAATTTTCATAATTTCCACATTTTTTGAACATTTAAAAACATCGAGGTCACCGAAAACATCGATAACATCGATGTTGCCATCGATGTTTCTCCACCTCTATTAAAATAAGCTTCGTATAGGGGCGAAACCGAGTGCTAAGACGGGGTTTTGAAAAAATTCGCCTGCCAAGTGGCGGAAAGAGGGAGGTCAAAGATTATATGGACCATGACTTATTTTTGGTTCAATCAGCTTGAAATTTGGTTTGCAAGCTCTAAACGAAGAACAAAGAAAACGAATTTGTCGGACTTTGAAAATTTTGCAGGGGCCCAACACTAGAGGACGCCAAAGCTTTGATGAAGCTATTTTTGTTATGGCTTGAACCTACAGTCTAATCATGCTGAAATTTGGTTTGTACGGGCCACACCAAAATTGAGTTTATCGGTATTTTGCCGATTTTGGTCATTCGGCTCCTACGTGGCGGAAAGAAGGGGTCAAAGATTATATGGAGCATGACTTAATCACCTTGAAATTTAGTTTGCAGAACATTGCGGAAAACAATGAAAACGTACGTATTTGTCAGATTTTGACAATTTTTCCAAGACTCCACGTTAGGGCCCGCCAAAGTATTGATGGAGGTTTTTTTTGCTATATAGCTAGAACCCACAGTTCGTTTCGTATTATTTTCACTAAATATGGCAAAAAATGCATCGGTATCAAAATTAAAAATATTCTTGACCCTGAATATCGTATCAAAATATCAACTTTTTAGAATTTAAATATTGATTCGATATTGAAAACCCAATACGATGTTGTAAACTAATGCGGACAAGCAAAATACCGCTGTTGAAGGAGGGTGGATGCTCCCTCAATGGTGGCGGAGCGCGACGGCGGGAGCGCTAGTATTCAATATTTTTCATTTATTCATTATAATCAAATGTACATGCGTCTACAAGATAAGAAAGCGCATTGAAACTAATATTCAAAGGGAACAATAAGCACATATAATAATACATATTTGGGGTATTCACAATGCCTGTATATCTGCTTATGTGCTTCAAAAATGAGAACTGAAAATAAACTGATTGTAAGAAACAAAAATGTATTGAAATAATTTTTATCATATGAACAACTCAGACCCTATTGTATGAAATTATAGGTTAACTGCTTATTTTTTTAATACTACATAGTATAAATAATTTTTTGTATTATAACACTTTTAATTATGTCTATCTGACTGTATATCTGACTATCTGCTGTCACATTTATATGAAGCTTAAATCAGAACAAAAGGAAGAGTCTATTAGAATATCATTTTAATTGAAATCTAAAATGGAAAGGAGGGGAGCCCTTTAGCCTTACTTTTCGCCCACTATGAATTTTATTAAAAATCTTTGAAATTTAATTCTTAAGGGGTTGAAAGAAGCATTTTGGGTTTCTTAGCCCGATAGTGAAATCAGATTTTTGAAACTATAGGTAAATGACAAAAGAATTTCAGAAAAATGTAAAATATAAAATTTTACAGAAACATTACGGTAGAATGTAAAACTGTACAGAAACATTACATTGAGCTTTATGAAGTATTAAACAAAATACGTGTGATACGCGTAAAGAGTTTGATTTGTATGAAAAAAAAGCGTTTGCGAAAACCAAGAATACAAAACGGCTACTACGGGAAGGAAGACTAGGAAACTGAGATGCGATGAATCAAGAGATGAAGAAGTTTAACTCGTTGGTCGGGACAACTTTAGAATAAATACCTTTAACGTCATTTTAGACAAAATTCTGTCTGAATTATAAATAACAATATAAAAAGATATGTCTAGTATGACGAATGAAGAAATTCATGAAAAATCGATTCAATTTATAAAATTAGATGATTAAGACATAGAAAGCTCTTTCGAAAATGAAATTATTTTATTTAAGAGCTTTTGTAATAAAAAACATCTAGAAAAAAATCGCCCGTGGACCTCTTAAAATTGTAAAAGATCGATGACCTTTCCACAGTTTTCCCAAATGTTGAAATAGGTACCGCATGTTGGTGTGTACCCCAGTTTCAAATTGTAGCGTCGAACGATCATTCTCAGTCCTGCGGCGAATCAAAAATTATTTAAGATCGACAATGGCAGAAGAAAGGCTCAATGCACTATTGTTGTTAACAATCGAGTCCGAGTTGTAAATGGGTTTGGATTGCGAGGAAATTATAAATGACTTTGCTTTCCTGAAAGCTAGACGCAAGACTTTTATTGTACCTAATAAGTTATATTATAAGGTATATGAACTTAAATGAAAATATAGAGAAAGTTTTGGTTTTAGTCCTTGGTTTTTATTTTCACGTCATGTTTTCATGGAGATTCTATGTATTTATCTGTGGCTAACATAACTGAATACACTAACTGAACTGATACAAATAAGTTTTTCTAAAAACACATATCAGTCTCAGACGTAGCACCACTGTGCAGACACCAATCACCATAAATTTGTTGTTTCTTAAACATACGCCAGTGAATATATGTAACCTTATTCTTATTGTGAGATATGCCAAATGTCAATGTTGAGCAGATTTAGCAACTTTATGCATATTTTTTTAATTTTGACAGTTTACGGTATATTAATTTGTTTTAAAACAATTTTAGTGAGTAACTGCTCGTCGAAAGAAAATGTTGATTGTTGTGCAAGTTACATTTTAAAATTCAAAAAAATTGACTTTGATTTCGCTCTCACATTTTGTTCATGAATTTGTTATAATATTATAAATATTATAATGATATTATTACACCATGCCGGGTGTAACAAGGAGTGTAAAATTTTGTTCACACACAAATTTATTCTTGCCCTAACCGGTACCAAAATATGGAACTAGATAACTTTATAATTGAAAATTTTTAAAGCTAAAACCAATCTTGAGAAACTGATCGATGATTTTAGTTCAAGGTATTAAATACTATGTATTAGGAACAATTTTGCCTATAAATATTATATTGAACAGATCTAAAAATTATTGTTATCGTACTTCTGGCACAACAATCACTATCCCACGGCTGGGGCCCTATAGCTCCATCTATGGGAAACGTTTACGATAATTGTAAACGATAAAATTGTGCCTGATAATCAAGGGCACATATTAGAAAAACAGGGAATAACATTAAAACATAAAAAAAAATATTTAAAAACTCCATAAAAAAACATAAAAAAAACTCCTTTCAATTTAGGCGTCAAAAACTAATTATAAAGTAGGATAGTGAGGATCTTTGGAGTTAAAAGGAGTGTAGACCTAGAAACATTATATAACAATAAATAAATAATTCTTTTATCTACACATAGTATTTTTTATTGTATTTGAAAATTCATTCCAATATAAATATTAATAGTCTCTAACACAAACATCAAGCAAATTATCCAAAATTTCATCATTTCTAGTTATATCAGAATTTTGAAGATAATGAAATGGTTCTTCAATGCCGTCCACCATATAGGGGCGAAAATTTGTATAGTCACAATTTGATATAGGGAAAGAGTCCACACAACTAGACAATTCAGGACTTGAAAGAGCTTCGATATCAGCACCACCACTAGCAGTTGAAGTTAGGACAGCTGATAAATGTGAAGATATTATAACATTTTCACTTGATGGAATAGGCAACTGGTCCTCACTAAATACCTAAAAAAGCAATGTGTGTATATTGATTGAAAAAAATTAATGAAAGTGCTATCCATACCATGCTAGGGCACCCAAATTTATCAGCGATAATACGTAGGTGATCTGTATTTGCTGTAATCATTTCATTATCACTTATTCCAGTTGTACTTATGATAATAGTACCAAGTTCATATTGGGGTGGCAATACTGAAGAATCGCCAGAATTATCCGCCAATTCAATATTTGTCAAAGTTACTGATTGAATGGGCTCCAATTGCATTTGATGTCGTTTTTGGCAAAGATCTTGGGTAGAAATTAGGCCAAATGATAGTTTATTGGACTCGTCTAATACACAACTTGTTATTGCCTTGGAATTGTCTAGATTTTTCTCACTTCCAAAGCTGAATAATAAAGCATTTTCCTCCTTTGGTTGAGTTGTTAAATTAATTTTCGTATTTTGTGATGTTTTGCGATTTCGTATACGTTTTCTATCACATTTCTTTGGATCTACGCCGAGTTCCCAATATCCTCCCTTGCCCTTCTCCTCACGTTTACGACCAATTTTACGAAAACAATGATGTAACGATAAATTATGTCTTATTGAATTCTGAAAATAAAAAATATAAGTATTTTTTGTTTTTTAGTTTGAAGCAAATCCAAATAATTATTAAAACAAACTCACATTCCACTTCTTTCGCACTCGAAAAAATGCAAATTTGGATTCTATCCACGAACATATTTGTTGCAAGGTTACCCTGCCATTCTCGAGCATGGCCATACCAATGATATGTGAATAATTAAACGGTGGCTTCTCTGTCACATCCGTTTCATAGCTAAAAGAGGACTTTTCGTAGTCTGCTAAATCACTGCAAAATAGAGAATTTTGGCTTTAATATTGGGTACATATATCTATATAATACCATCTATATATCTGCATATATATATTTATGGTAGGCATATATAGGAAAATAAGGATAAAATCATTTAAGGGTATTCGTAAGGCATTTATTCTGATTTGCAGTCAATTGATTCTTGCCATATCAAGAGGCAGCGGAGTATAGATTAATCTGCTTCGCACACTCACTGAGCCAATTTTATACTTTTTCAAAAAAAATAATAAAAACTATATTCATTTTGTCACGAAGTTTGTAACACATAGAAGAAGACGTCGCAGACCCGCCACAGTTACCTTCCTTACACTAGATTACTTTAAACTTATATTATATACCTGGTGAGAAACGACATTCTTCATATTTTATTTCCTTCAAATAACAATACGTCCTCCTCACTTTTTCTCCATCAATTCAGGTTTTTTCAGCGTATGAATTGAAGTTTTTTAACTCCATACAAAGTACGTTTTTTTTATATTAAAGAAATATACTCGCTAACCAAACTATCATTTTTTTAAAATTTTGGGGTGGAGAACCCAAAAAAAAAATCGAACCTAATTTTTATCTCCTTCCATGAACACTTCATATGATCGTTATTGTTATTGTATAGAAATTTTAGATCGCTCTCTCACACTCAAAGTTATGGACAGTTTCTATTCGGTCCTCACCTCGTGTGCATCGCAATTTGAAAATTTTATAAAACTAGTCTCCTTTCAACTTAAATAATTCTTTCAATTAGTGTTAAACATATTTCTCAATCGGTTTTAAAAGAACAAATTAACGAATTAGAGTAAAAAAAAAAGGGTTATGCGCACGCATAATGCCGACTGTACTGCTAGCTTCGCTAATTTCGCTATCAAAATAAACTTGTATAGATACCTATGTTCTCTTAAATTTTCATGAAAATCCATAGTCGTTTCAAAAATATGGATGTTTTAAAAACAATGCCATTTGTGTTTAAGAAGTCCTTGCGGCCGCCATTTTGAAAATTTTTCAAAATCCTTTTGGGGTTTCACTATCTCATGTAAGATGATCATATCCCAAAGTTTTAGAGAAATCGGAAGACACCGTCCAGATCTCATAACATTTGGCAGAGTCTCACCCTTGTAAAAAAAATAATTGTCCGGATGTTCGAGTTTCTACTCAATCTTTAAATTAAACATGTCTTTAAAAGCTTACCGTTTTATTTTGCCTATAAATATATCGAGTCGCTCTGCTGGACTTGGACGCTTTGAAAGCGAATTTGTGTAAAAGGCATTACTCGTTGGCTTTTTATTTGACTTTCTAAGGTTGGTTTGGTTTTTGTTGTTTTGTTGTTTTTGAATGCTTTGATGCTGCTGCATCTGTGAATTTTGGTCCGTATCCAGATCCAACCGGGAACTCTTTTGATCTATTTCCGCATTTTCACCATCCTCCAAATGTGAATTTATTGTTTCAGGCCATGCTATACTTTGATTACGCAGTAGCCAATTTAAATTTGTCAGCTCTCGTTCGTCGTCCGATTCTTCAAGTTCCTTGTTAACTTTACTAATTCCACAATTATTACGCATTTTTGTTATATAGCGTTAATGCAGTGTAAGCTGATAAATGCAGTGAGATAATTAGTATTCATTTGTTTATAATTTATTTTCTAATACATTAGTTTATAAATTTAAACTTTTTTTATATACCAGGCGTGAAACAATTTTTTTCGAATTCTACTATCTTCACCTAACAATACCTCATACTCACTTTTTCCCCATCACGTCCAAATTTTTCAGCGTATTTCATTGAAGTTTTTGAGCTCAATACAAAACATGTTCTTTGTATTAAATGTTACGCATAGACCAAGAATATACTCGGGAGTAAAATCATCATTTCTTATAGATTTTGGAGTGGAGAACCCAAAAAAAATGTGACCCAATTTTTACCACCTACCATTTGGGCTCAAGAATTTTTTTTAAAACATATAATTTTCACCCTACTAAATAGATAGCTACATAGTAATACTTTTGTATGGGAGAAATATAACATATTTTGAAAAATTCTACCTTCTAAATGAAGGGTGGTAAAAATTGGTTCAGTTTTTATGGATTTTCCACCCTAAAATCTATAAGAAATGATAGTTTCGATCGCGACAATAGTCATGGCTTAGCCGTCATATTTAATACAAAAAACATGTTTTGTATGGAGCTCAAAAACTTTAATGAAATACGCTGAAAAATCTGGACGTGATGGGGAAAAAGTGTGTACGAGGTATTGTTAGGTGAAGATAGTAGAATACGAAAAAAATTGTTTCATGCCTGGTATATAAATGGTGTAAACTAATGTTATTATTTCGTTAAATATACTTATGTGTTTTTTTTTTATTTTAAGATATTTTACTATTTTTTTATTCCCTCGTTTTATATAGATTTTTCGTATTCCCATCCCAACATTAAAAAACTAAAAAAAATAATGTTTCACTGTTCCTCGCAATTACCTACAATTCGATTAAGAAAACTTTTAGATCCACTTGGCAGTTAATTCTAGTTGTAAAAAAAATCAAATTTTAGAGAACAATTTGAAAAAGGGGCTGAAATAAAATGCCATTGGTTAGTTTTTTATTTTACGAGTAAAATTCATGTGAATGACAAAAGTGATGGGGAGTTCCCTGTTAGCTTTACAATTTTGATTGGGCGCATTAGCCATGGGACGCACAGTGGCCGAAAATCAATACAAAAGTCATCGTTACAAAACTGGTATTACCATAAATCTGTAATTGAAAAAAATAACCCGAACTCAGATTTTTCACAGAGTTATTAATTTTAATTTAAATTTAAATTTATAGTTAAAATACTGAAGCTTAATATACATGTAGTGAATAAATGAATAAACAACCAAAAACATTTTATTTATTTTTGTGTGACTGTGCTAAGCTTAAAATGCAATTTAAATTTATAAATTATCCTTACTGCTTTTTAAATATTATTTAAGATTTTCGACAATTATAATAAAGCGCCACTGTGCGACAGTTTGTTTAACGCGATTGGTCAAAAGGAAAATTGGGGCGAAACGCACCCTTCCATTGTTTTTTTTTTACAAGATAGGTCGGTGGATATGGATTCTTTTGAAAAACTAGAAAAACACAAATATACAACATTTTTTTACGAATAATTTCGCGCTTCAATAACAAATAAAACAAATTTCTCTGTTTATTTTATTGATTAATTGAATTTAAAACATTTTCTTTGTTGGGAAAATATACCTATATTAAAATTGTAATAAAAAGTCAATGAAATCGATAAATTAATATGTAGGTATATATAATACAAGTAAGTTTCCAATTTGTTTTAGGATTTTCCTATACTTTGTAAAAAAAAGGTTAATAAAGAGAGGAAAGCATTCCTAACAATAAATATATATTTACTTAATATACTTAATATAAATATATATTTACTATATATATGTAGGTATATATGTTTTTCTGATCAGAATCAATAAAAATATTTTAGAGTTAAAAAAAATATTTTTCGATTTATAAAAGTCAATTGCAATTTTTGTCGGTTAGCAGAATTCACTATGCTTAAGCTGCTAGACCCTTAAAAGAAATAATTCGAATATTATTTCGTTATTTATTTTAAAGAACTTCACAATTTAGTAACTTGAAAACGTTTTTAAATGAGTCATTTTTTTGTCAAGTTTGTTTTCATTCACATTAAAATTTTATCACATTATAAAAAACAAAAAAAAAATAATTTTGACAATTTTTTTTTTTTTATTTACGCGTTTCTTCAATTACAATTTAAATATTTAAAATTATAAAAAAAGTTTTTTATCAATTATTTTCTTTGGTTTTATTGATTAATATGCTTTCACTGAAAATGTCTGACTGTTTTCACTCGAGCTGTTCCACAGATACTGTACTATAATAACTTGGCTATTTTCACTCTTGCGGTTGGTCAAAAACCACCCGCTAACCCCTTCCGTTTAATTCTCAAAATAAGGGAACCCGTGGCAAGTGGAACTACTACCATCTGCATATATTTTGCATTTGACTAGTTGTCAGGGGTATTAACTATTCGGGGAGGCTTTCAAAAAGTCCATGGACCTGCTAAAGAATTTCTCTTTGGTGAATTGTAAACTACGAAGCAGGTTCAACCCTCTTTAGGGACACCTCTGAAAAACTACTAGGATCAATCCAAGTTCGGTTAAAACCGACCAACATCGACCACAGTCCGCTTCTATTGTCGGCCAACGTTCTCATCAACCCCTAAAAACGCCTCTTGAACAGTGGACAAGTTGTCCAACTCTTGGCTAGCACTTGTCGTCTTTTTTATTCAGTTGTAACCCTTGTTCATTTTATTTGGACGGTTAGTTCGTGTTAGGGGGTAAAAAACAGGTAAAAAAAACTATGTTTGGTCATTAAAATTTGTTGGCATTCTCTTTCCTATTGTATTTTTTATAATATTAATTTTTTTTTTATATTACCCAGTAAATATATGGAACATGAAAAAATAAGTATTTTTGAACCCATTCACATTACCTAATAAAAACTGTGATCAAGTTCGTATTGATTTTTTTTCTTTCACAATTTGAGGAAAACCTGTAAGCCTGAGTTTATCAAATGCTTTAATTTGAATTTTCATTCCACTTTAGTTCAAATACTAAATTATTAATTAAATAAATTATTTTTTTTTTTTAGTTCAAAGATTGTTTTTTTCGTATTGAAAATATTTACGTACATTTTAGTATTTCCATTTTCTTAAAGGCTTGCAGAAATGTCTATAAATTTGTCCACATTGAATATCATTTTTTTGAAATTTTGGTCACTTGTAGTTTGTAGTAGCAATTTGGAATACTGTAGGTACTGAAATACTGAAAAATGTCTAGTTTATGAGGATTTTCTCATGTGACTAAATTAAATTTGATTTAAGTTTTAAACAGAATATGTAATAATTATTATTTTTATTCATTTTTATAATTGGCACAAGAGTCAGGCTTATGAACAATTTAAATTACAAATATTAAATAAATGCATGCAATTATATAAAGATTAAATTAATTTAAAGCTTATATTTTGTGGCAAAACAAAAAAAAAATCGTTCATAAAAATATATTCCAAAGGAACGGATTTCAAATTTTAACAAAAAAAGTAGTAATAATAAAAATAGAACTAAAAAATGGTAATGGCAATTTAACTGATTATAAATTATGTTCTAGTGATTTAAAATACTTGGATTTTGCAGACTTATTTTAACTAATCATTTCTGGGTATTTGTATCTACAATTTGATAAATAAAATAAATAAATGCTTTCAAAAAATAAATTCAAATGGAATCAAAGCCGGAGAAGTCACTGTCGTGCTGTAAAGGATTAAAAAAAAAACATTAATTTAAATTAATTTTATAAAAATATAACCTATATTTATATTTAAAATAAAAATAAAATAAATAAATTAGACGCGCCTCCATAATTTATTTAATAAAAATAAAAAGGTTTTTTTTTTTGGGATATTAAATATGAATTTATACCTACTTTGTCTGGTTTATAAAGATGAGTGTGAGGCAGTAAAAATGTAGAACCCAAGTCCCTTTCGGCCATAGTGTTTGCTTCCTGATAATAATAATTTAATAGTTATTTTATAATAATAATTAATTATAATTGTTCGTATTTACGTCAATAGTATAAGTCTGTGTTCTTAGATTTATCAGCTTGGCCAGTGGTTGAATCGATTGTTCATCGAATGAGTGATTGTCGGATGGTCTAAAAAAAGCACAAAAACTTATAGAGCCAATTGAAATAATTTTGCAACTACAAATTACCTGGCACTTGTTTGTTCATCGCCTATCCATGAGTCCATTTCCCTGAAATTTTCAAGTATTTTTTTTGTTATTTTTATGTATCTTTAGAGAAATATATGCACTATTGCTCCAACCTTTTCTTGTTGTTGTCGGTTTCAATTTCCAAACCATTAAAAACAACATTTTCATTAGCTCTATTTACAATTGCAGAGACTTCATAGCCAGCAGAGACTAAAGCTCCAATGGAATTTAGTTCTGCAATTCCAATCGAGTCCTTTGAAGTAAAAACCAAGTTAATATCATTTTATTGATTGAACTGAGAATTGTAATTGTAAATTTCAATTTACCTTTAATTTGTCGTTACTATTTTTTTTTCTTGGCTTATCGATTTCATATCTTTGAAATACTTGTGGCTTTTCAACTCTTTCTATTGTGAGCTGATGATGCATCATTTGTGTGTGTGGTAATACAGTTGGATGATAAAATTTAGCTCTTGGTATCATAACTGTCAATGAACGATCAGACTGCTCGGCATCAACTACCACAGTTCTAAGATTTAGGTATTTGGTTGAGGGGCCTGATTTAAAAGATTTTTTATCGGTTGGTTCAATTTCGTCATATTTAAGTTGTAGCTTTGAGTCCATAGCTTTCACTTTGTTTAATGTGTTGGCATCCTAAAGAAATAATGTCATCATCTTTATTTATTTAATTTATGGCTAATTTACCAACCTTAATAATATATGAAACCGAACTCTGACTAGTTTCACTGCTAGAGTCCTTGATTATTGCATTATTGTCCTTGCCAGAAAGTGATTTTTTTGAATACGTTGACAATGAGCTTGGACTTAAGCTCGATGTAATAAATATGGATTTATTGTTGGTAAATCTTCGAGAATTTTGCCCTCTTCTTCTCATATGCATTAACATAAGGCAAATTAAAAGCAGTAAAAACAATATTGTGCCAATTGCAATAAGGCACATTAATAAAATTTTTAAATTTAATTGACATGCTGCTCCAGCATACCAAGCAAAGCATTTACAAACTGTTATGTTCTTTGAAATAATGCAATTTCCGTGATAATTGCAATTGTCACAACCAATTATATGATCAGCACATAGTCGACCTGGAAAAATTGAGTTTTCCGATAAATCAACGTATCCGTCCTGACAGCTGCACGTATAACTTCCGGCCAAATTGAAGCATTGGGCATGCAATGAGCAATCGTGAAAATCTTCATTAGCACATTCATCGAAATCTAAAAAAAATATAATAATTAAGTATGTAATAAATATAAGGGAATATTTAGAGCTAAATTAGTTAATTACCTTTGACTATCAAGTCATCTAAACCTTCTTTTGTAGTATATAACTCAGTTCCACCTACGCTGTAGTTACTGGTTCGCAAATATTTTTTAAAGACATTTTCTAGGCGGCTTTCTTCGCTGTTATCCGATAGCTAATATTCAATTGAAAAAAAAAAAAATAAATAAAAAAATAGAAAAAGTTAACTTCGGGTCGCCGAAGTTTACATACTTTTTTCAATTAGATTTCGGAAGCAGTTAGAGTTTTATTCCAACTGGATTTGTACATAAACGAACTTATATCAATTCCAATTGCGATTTTACTGATTGTTTGTATGGCAGCTATAAGATAAGTGGTCCGATCCGGCTGGTTCCAACAAATGTATCATTGGACTATACTAGAAGCATTGTCACCAAGTTTCATCAAGATAGCTTTAAAACTGAGGGACTAGTTTGCATACATACAGACGGACATGGCTAGATCGACTCCTGTAGTCCCCCTGACCAAGTTTTAGGTAACTTTGGGGGGTCTACTACGTCTCCTTCTATGTTTTACAAACTTCGTGACAAAATGGATATACTTTTTTTGAAAAAAGTATAAATATAGAAAAAGTAAACTTCGGGGCGCCGAAGTTTACATATTTTTTTCAATTAGATTTCGGAAGCAGTTATAGTTTTGTTCCAATTGGATTTGTACATAATGTAACTTATACCAATTCCAATTGGGATTTTACTGATTGTATGGCAGCTATATGATATAGTGGTCCGATCCGGCTGGTTCCGACAAATGTCCATACTAGACCATATGGACCATACTAGAAGCTTTGTCACCAAGTTTCATCAAGATAGCTTTAAAACTGAGGTACAAGTTAGCATACATACAGACGGACGGACAGACGAACAGACAGACGGACATGGCTAGATCGACTCCTCTAGTCGCCCTGACCAAGTTTAAGGTAACTTTGGGGGGTCTACTACGTCTCCTTCTATGTGTTACAAACTTCGTGACAAAATGAATATACTTTTTTTGAAAAAAGTATAAAAATAAATCAATAAATGTGTCATTGTCATTCCAAATCAACTCCACCAATCGAAAAAATCGTTAGTTTCGACTTAAACGAATTTAAATGGATGTTTGGGCTCAAACTTTTTTTTGTAAAATTCTGAAATTTTTAAGAGAGTGTTATTTTTAATTTATTATCTAAGCAAATGAAAGGAAACTTCTGGCCAAAATTCGCTCAAATCCAAACTAACGATTTTTTTCAATTGGTCCAGTTGATATGGAATGACCCAAAATATAAGAAAATATGTATTCATAACATTTGATTAATTTTCTATTTTGCCTTACTTGCAAGATAAATTTTCCAATCACCCCGCCTCTCAGATCGGATTGAAAATTTTGAAAAAGCACAGAATGATAAACGTCTCGAAAATCAGATTGCATAATCATTCGGTCGACTGCATCTTGAATAATCGAACTGAAATGTCGGTATTCATTTGATGTATTGCTTTTGAGTTGATCGTTGAATTTTAATAAATAATTGCCCACTTGATGGGTTTGGATTTCCATTTCATAAGTGTAGGTTGCTAAAAGTATATTTCATGAAAATACGTACAAACGTAGAGAAAGAATATGTATGGGAGGAAGAGGAACCAATCGTTTTAATGAAAATTGATCATCTTATAGAATTTGAAATGCAATGCTCTTTCCGAATTTAAGCATTGTGACCTCGTAATTTCGCTGTTAGATGCAGCCTAAAATATTTCGTTACCACAATGAATATATGTATTTGGGACTCAAACGATGATTTCCAACAGATTTAATATCCTTATTATTTCAGGGTATTTGTTAGTCTTTTAATTTGAAGGTAATTGAATTTCAGCATGTTTCAATTAAAGTTTTGAGACTCCTTACAAAGTTCATACAGGGTCTGTTATAAAAGTAATGCGTATGATTAAATTCCAGCCGTTCTACCCATCGTAGCTTACTCGGAAAAATTTTAAAATATGGGGGACTGTCTCCTTTTTCAAATGAGACCAGTCGCAGTAGGCTCACACCAATAGAAAGGAAAATACAGGGTCTGTTATAAAATTAATGCTTTTTTTTATTAAACTGAT
>JAWNPY010000314.1:0-13566 GCA_035078625.1 Scaptodrosophila scaptomyzoidea
GAGCACACAGATGCTTGAAATGCAACACTGCGCATCTAAAAATTTTGAATTTTGTGCCAAAACCCAAGACACAAACCGAAACTCTTTATTTCACTGACGTCAAATATAAAAGCTCAGTGGCGCTAATTTAGAGTTTTTTTTGCTAACTTAGTAGGCGCATTTTCAAATTCAAACTTTATAAGCAACTCTGTGTTAGTTTTCCTTTAGCTTGCTGTTTTCCAGATTTTCATTCGTGCTGCATCCTTCACTGGGAAAGGTTGTGAGCAGAAAAAATCATTTCCTGTTTTTTCTTTTTTATTTTATTTAATTTATTTTCTCAATTTGCCTTGGATCTTATTGTTTTTTTAAAAAACGCCAAAAATATGCGTGGGGAATATCTACCTTTCTGTTTTATATTTTAATTTTTATATTTTTTTAATTATATTTTTCATTAAATTTTTCTTTAAATATTTCAATGTATTTAAGTCTTTCCCTTGTTGGTCGTTAATTTGAAAATTTATTTTTATTTTTTTAAAACACGCCATCTACCTTAAACTTTATATACAACTTTCGTGGTGGAAAAACCTTGTCCACTATCGATAACATCGATGTTCATTGGTGATGCCAGTTGTTCAAGCTGTCATCCAGTGGCAGCCCCACTGTCACTTTGGTGCCAAACATCGTTGCCATAACGACAAATCAAATTTAAACAATTGCCATCAAAATCAAAATAAAAAATAAATACATTTAGCAAAAATGTTTAAGACGAGCGCACCAAAACGTACGGGCATTTATCGCGTAACCGGCAGCATAGCCGACTTTCAAATGGAATTGAAGCTGCGCCACATAAGCGAATGGCTGCCAGTGCCCAAATTTGAATATACGGGCGCCCAAGCGTCGAATTCCACCCAGCAGCAGCAGCAGGACAACAACTCGAGCAGTGGCGGTTGGTCAGACTGTTTCATTTACATGCCCTTCAGCGATGAGCACAATGGCTACACAGCCCAGGGAAACAGCAACTTCAGTGGCCAAAATGGCCAATATTACAATTACCACAATCCCAGTAGCAACTACACCGAAAGCCAGGCCAGCAACTGTACGGAGAGTGTGGGCCAGGATGCTGCTAGTGCCACAGACCGCAGCAGTGAGTACGATGCCAGTGTGGAGATGAGCGCCCGTAGAAGTGCCCGCAGCACCGTGGCCAGTCCCAGGAGCAGCAGTCGCAGCAGTCCCCCAAGCGCCACGCCCACAGTTACAGGGGCCAGTGGCTCCAGTGGGGGACCAATGTGGGAGACGAATGCCTCGCTAGATCTGAGTGAAACTATGCCCATGGCCGCAGGCGACACATTCTACAAACAAAACAAGGAGCTGTGCAATGGGCGCACTGCCCATTTACGCATTGGCTGGCAGCAGAAATACTTTAGCCGCTTGGAATTGGAACGATATAGCAAATTGGCCAATTGTTATAATCCACTGCAGAAACGCTATCATTCGTGGGTGAGGGACATTCTGGAGCTGCAGGAGCAGCATGAATGGGAGCAGTTAAATGCCCAGGAACAGGTGCGCATATTGCGTCGCAAGCGTAATCGCAAATCCAAGGCACAAAGGACACATCATCATCAATCGACCCCTTTGCACACTGTGGAACCATTGAAAATGAAGGCAGCTGCCTTGAGCGTATCCACAATTACGGATGAGAAGCAGGCGGACTCTTTGCCATTGTCACAGTTTAGCATTGAGGAGAATCCAAATTTTGCCGTCCGCACTTGCCTCATACACACATTGATCGATGCCGACGATTGGAATCCAATGGAAAAGGCCGAAGGTTATCAGACCATGCATATATATGCTGATTTGCCATATATGACGCTGCTGGTCACAATTAAATATGCACCGAAATTGGGCTTACTTTATATATATCCAGATTTTAGTTTTAGTGCCGATGATATGGAATATTTGGTGGAAATTAACAATGATTGTCGACAGATTTATGCCTATGGTTTTCAAAATATTACCCCGCTGACAAGTCTTGAGGATGATTTGATAGAGGAAGAAGCAGAAGCAGAGCAGGATGTGGAGGAGCAGGAGCACGAGCAGGAGCAAGAAGAGGAAGAGCAATATTTTTCACAAGACGATGAAAATGAAGAAGAAGAAGAAGAAGATGAATTGACTTCTATTTCGGATTTATTGGAGCCTCAAAACGATTCCATCAACGATTTATATTCACTAATTGATTTCACTTTGCCACCCAAACGCATGCATCGTGTTCATTTGCTGCTGCAATTGCATTCAGCCGAAGGATTTGAATATCCCAATATTCATATACGCTACTATATGCAACCGCCCAATTATACCATATTAGAGCCTGCCCAGATGGATGATCCCTTTCCCCTGAGGGGTTCCACGCAAACCTGTTTGGGAGGCGGTGCCACAAAGCCAGCTCTGCTGGGCCATTGCTGGGAGCTGACGCTGCTCTGCGAGGAGCCATATAATCCCACACACTTGCTCTACATTTTCTTTGAGGTGATCAGCATTGACAATTGGCAGCGGGAGCGTGTCGAGGGTTATTCGTATTATGCCTGTTCGCTGCTAAATCCTTTGCCTGGCTCGGGCTCTGTCCAGGAATTGCCATGCACTCGTCCTGTGGGCAGCTGGTTGGATGCCTTGAAACGTTATTTTATTGGTGGTCGTTGTATTTTTGACTTTGTCTCCTACTTCAATATGAACACACATTCGAGGCAAAAGGATAAATTTCAGACGCGTTTGGAATATCAACGCTCAAAGGCAATGCGACGAACAGGCAATTTGCATTTTAGTATACAAAAAGTGCAACAAAGTCAGCCAGAAATTTTAACCAATTCCCCGTCGAGTCCCGAGAATGAGAATATGAAATTTGTGGACAAAACTGATGGCTCAAAGACCAATTTAAAAGAAGTTTTGGCTGCCTATGTCGAGGCCAGAGAACGCATACAAAATTTATTGGGCTATCGAGAAGATAAATAAAATGAATGCCGACTTTTAGGCTTGATTTATTGATATTATAATATTTATACAAGCGCTTATTTTATTATCATTTTCTTTAGTTTCTTTAGTTTCTTCTTGTTGTTGAGATTTTTTTTGCTTTTCGGACTCCTTTGCCTCCTTTGCCTCTTTTGCCTCCTTTGTCTCCTTGGCCTCCTTTGCCTCCTTGGCCTCCTTGGCCTCCTTGGCCTCCTTGGCCTCCTTGGCCTCCTTGGCCTCCTTGGCCTCCTTTGCCTGCCTGGCAAACCAGTTCTTAATAATTATCCAATTCAAACGCAATTTAACCAATTGATCACTGATTTTCTCCTTGCTATGCTCCACTTCCAAAATTTCCGATTGTAGCCTGCAGGCCGCCTTCTTGGAATAATCCCAGGCCTCAGTTATAGACAATTTTTGTGGCGGTTCTGGCGGTATGGTTATCGTTATCGGAGCCTCACCCACCAACTTAATCGGCTGCAATAATTTATCTCTAAACTGGGCCATATAGGTGACTCCCTTTGTCTTTTTCTTCATCTTCATCGGACCGCCATCTCCGCCGCCTGCCTCCAGGCCATTTTTGAATTGGAATAGCATAATCATGGCTTCTTTAACAGCCGATAGTTCGTTGTGATAGCGCTCCAATTGGATATCCAACCTTTTGTCAGCCTCTTCGAACTTGTCTTTTTGCTCTTTGATGCGATCCCAGAACTTTTGACTATCCACTCCCTTATTTTCTTCCCGAGCCATAAAATCGGCAGTTTTGCCTATAGAGCGGACTGGTTCTAAATTGTATTTAACATACATTTTAGACGATTTTTCTGAATAACTGCGCCCAACGCTAGACAGAAAATTTAAAGCATCCAGCGAATTGATGCCTTGGGTAAAAATAATTTGACCTGGTTCCCCCATTCCGCAGTGAGTAAGATTAGTGTGTTTTTGTGTGTATGCTTGTGTGTGCACTTGTATAGAATATATTAGTCAGACTGAGAATAAAGAATGAAATTGTTTTTCTAGGTTCCTTTGATGTTATTTTGCTCAGTTATCTATAATTTTTGAAAATAATTTATTTTTCTTATAGCTTTAAATTTTAAAAACATGCCTACAAAATTTCATTTCAAAATTCCAAGAAATATCAAAGTTATAAACATTTTTGTAACAGGCCAATAATGGAGCTCCGCAAACTTTAAGCCGAGTTTTGCCCTAATGAGCCGATTGAGTTGAAATTTTGTCACATAATCAGGAAAATATATTGCATTAATTTTAAATAATTGTAAAAAGTTGAAAAAATAAACAAAAATTGATGGAAAATCAATTTTTTAAGTTCAATTTAAAGCCATTTTTTGAGGGGTCTACGACATTACAAACTTCTTGATAAAATAAATATATACTTTTTTTTTAAGTATAAAACTATGTTAAGTTTTTTTTTTATCGAGCTTGGGAAAAATCCAAAATACCCTCTTAAATATTTATTTGTTTTTGGTTAAAAAAAATCTTTAGGTACTTTTCCAGTTTCCCCAAAGGATCGATGAGATGTTTTGTTTTTGTTTTTTTTTTTGATGAGCTCTAAAAATTATCCACGTAATTCCTTTTTTTGTATACTTTGTGTTTCCCCAAAAGATTTGAAAGAAATTAAAGAGACAAAAATCAAAGTTTGAAGTTAGTTTAGCCATTTTATTTACTACTAATATCACTCAGTGTATATATACATATATTTTGATTTGTGTTTTTTGTTTTTTGTGTGTGTTTGTTTGTGTGTGTGTGTGTTTGTGTGTGTGTGATTGTGTATAAAAAAAGGAGTTTTTGTTTTTTTTTTGTTTGTCTAATTGTTCTGGGCAACAAAAAGCCTATATATACATATATAACTCATCTTGAGCAATTTATAATATAATAATTATTACATAGTATTTATATATTTATATAAAAAAAAAAATAAAATAAAGTAAACATGAAAGACATTTAAAAAAAAAAAATATTTAAAATTTTGCTACTTGTAAATTTGTTTGTCTGTCTGTTTTTGCCTGTTAAGAGCTTAAAAATAAATACTTCACTTGCAGCTTACAGTTACACGGAGGGGGAATCGAGGGGGACTCATGAGAGGGACAAGGAAAGGTAGGAATTTCGGGGACAAAAAGGATCTGAACTCAGTTTCTGGGTAATTATTTATGCCACTGGCAGGTACTGACGTGAGGGTGTCTCAAATTGAACAGTGGGCGCCTTATAATCATAGCCATTACCATCTGTGCCATATTCAGGAGCCACTGAGCCGCCATAGGAGTTCTGTGGCTGATAGCTGTAGTCATCGCCGCTTTGTCCACTGCCGCGCAGTGGTCCATTGTCCAAGTTCAGATTCTGGTTAAGGAATTGGAAGCGATTCTTGTTGCCGCCCAGCAGAGTGCTGGGATCAATTGAGGAAGAGCTCAGCTTGTTGCCTGCACCTGCACCAGCAGCACCGCCAGCACCGCCAGCACCAGCACCCAAGGGTTGAGGTCTAAAGGAGAAATCAATTAATTTAGAAGTGCCTGATGGGAGGAAAAGAATTTTATGGACTTACTCTGGAATATCCAGATCCAATTCAGTAATGGGATGATAACCGAACTCATCGGCTGTGTAGCGAGTCTTGTAGCGTTTACCATCAGCACCAGTGAAGGAATAAGAGCCGCTGACCACAAAGGTCTTGTCATCCTTCAGTTTGCCCACACTGGAAACTTCAATGCCATTCTGGGTCTTCAATCTAAATGGGACAATGATGGAAAGTGTTAATAAGAACTTGCATTCTTTTCCTTTCTTTTGGGAACTTACTCCAATTTGAATTTCTTGCCAGAATTGTAATTCTGCAGTTTCTCTGTCTTGGCCTTCATCACATCGCCGCTAAAGAAAACTGCTGGCTTGTCATCGTCAATGTCCTCGGGCAGAGTGTAAATATCGCTGGGATTATATTTGAACAAATCCACATTGCGATCTGTCAGATGTTTAACATCGGCGGCCACCAAAGCCACAAAGCACAAAAGCAGCTGTAAAACAAGAATATAATAAATCTTAATTAGCTCATTGGGTGGTCAATTGGGATTGGGTGGGCTGTGTTTCTTTTTTTTTTCTATGTTTTTTTATGAGCCATGACGGAAGCCATAAACTAGAAAACGGCACACACAACTTGAACATATATGTACATATATAAAACAAGTTCAATATGCAAATTTCCTCAACACCACAAAATTGTCAATTTAAAAATAAACCCAAAATCTATGCTTGAAATTATAATAACCATTATTGTTATAGCTACTTTTTTGTTCATTCGTTTGCTTTGTCTTTAATGTTTTAATTTAAAACAAGAAAATACAAAAAAAAAAAATAAAAAATTATAAACACGCTTTTGATTTAACTGCAATTAATCAAAGTCAAAATCAACGCGCGCGCGCGCGAGCACCACGCGTTTTTCTAGCGTTTTCTAAGCGTTTTTTTTAACATTGTCGTCGTTTTGTCTGGCACAGTTTGAGTATTTTTTTTTTTTATTTTATTTATTTATTATTGCTGCTAATGCGTTTTGATTTATTTGATTTAAGACCAAAAGTTGAGTGTTTCGCATTAATCATAAAGGTTTTAAAAATTGTCATTTTTACCTTGACCTTAAAAATGCTTTCTAATCTAAATTAAAAAAAAGCCCTTAAAGGATTGTTTTTTTTTGTTTTAAGATTTATTTACTTTTAACCAGTACGTCAATATTTCTAGCTATTAATTAACATACCGGCATAAAAATCAACAAAGAACTCAAAAATTGACTGGACAAATATTAGACAAAAATAGAAAATAATAATAATAATAAAAAAAACACATTTAATGAATGATTGCGGTTCTCGACAATCTTATGACTGTGATCTCCCCAAACACCTTTTTGATTGTGTTAATTGAATATAAATGAATTTGTATTATTTTTCCTGGTTTTGTTTAATAAAAAAAAATAAATAATTTTATCACTGTTTTTTTTTTTGTTTTGCACTTTTCACTAGAAAAAAATTAAGGATATTTTTTTTGAGTAGTTTATTTTTTTTTTGTTTTCACAATTAGTTTTTTTTTCTTTTCTTTTTCTTGCACTTTTTTTTTAAATATCCTTTTGAATGTTATATACAATATTTTGAACAACTTACAAAACTCTTCATTTTTGTTGTGTGTGTGTGTGTTGTGTTGTGTTTGTAGGAAAAAAAATTAATTGAAAAACACTTTTTTTTTATTCTTTTTTATTTTTTGTGGTGATGATCTTCACTGGGAACTGTGTGTTTGCTAGCTGGGACTGCTGCTACTAGTAAATTTTTGACGTTGAATGCGCACAGATTCTAACAAATAAATACAAACGATTCGACTTCTTGTTTCCTTATATATGATCTTTTGATTAAGTCAAAAGCCCAAAAGAGCAGCGCTGCCAACGCCAGCGTCAGCGTCAGCTGAGATCAACAACAATAAGAAGACCCAAAAAGACCCGCTTTGCTTCGCATCGAACCGGACTGGACCAAGACCAAAAAAAAAAACCTAAGCAGCGCGTTGTTGCCGCTGAAAAAAAAAGCAAAAAAAAACAAGAATAAACCAGGCTAACTAACTGAGTGATCCCATCCCAGGGCCCTGATGATAATTTCGATGATTTCATGTAACGATTACACAGGGAATATATAAACTAGGAAAGATTTCAGGAGAATGAAAGGCAGGGAGCAGCAGCATAGAAATCTGGTTTTGGTTGGGCTTAAAAAATAAAAAAAAAAAGTTAAATAAAAAAAAAAAAACAAAACAAGAAATTTAGAAAACCGCCATCATCAAATTAGCATACACGTATAATGATTTTTTATTGATTGTGTTTTTTTTTATCAAGCGTATAATATATATACGTATATTTTTTTTTTTCCTTTTTTTGCCAACAACTTTTTTTTTTATTTTTTTTTTCGAGATTATTGATGAGCGCTTACAGATAAAGGCGGGGGAAAAACATGCACGAGATGAATGGTGGCGGTAATATATGCGAACGTTGGAGCGATGGCGACCATTTTAAATGGCCACATGCGCTGTGAAATCGATATCTATCGATCTCCAAAAATATTAAAAAAAAAAAAAACGTATGGCTTCATTCTAAGGCTGCTGCATTTGAATTTGGATTCTTACAAGATATTATCATATGATTAGATTTATTATTAGATTATTGTGTACACAACCTTCGATTAATTAGTCCGGCCGTAGTCGTACCGGAACAACTCATCTCTCGAAATCAGAGATTAAATATTTGAAATCATATTACCCAGAACTGTTTGAAGTTGAAAAGTTGAAGAGAACCCGACCTAATGAAGACCCCATTAATGATGCTTTAAATTTAAGTTTTATGCTTAATAACTTAAACGAATGCCGCATCTATAATATTTTTTTTTTTTATGTTTTTTCGAATGCTAAGCGGCATGTTTATTTTTTTTTTTTTTTGCTATCATCTTCTTCTTCTTCTTCTTTGACAAATTATTGTATCGTAGTTAATGAAAACGTTAAGCGTTTTCAACAGCTTGTCTGTCAGGCATACAACGATTTGATGAGCTTCATCAAACTAACTGATGATGCTTTTTGCCTTGAATTTTCATTCAGATAAACGCCCCAAAACAGCCCAATATGCTCTTTAATTCTTGCTAATTTATTTAACATAATAAACTGACATTTTTAGAGTGATGTCTCATTTATTCGTTTGGGTCTGTCGGTCAGTGTGTAACAATGTTTACGAGGCTAATCGAACTTGTTCTGAAATCAGGCTTTTTAATTTACAATTTACACTGGATCAGAATTGGCCGAGGTTATATATTATTTATGATTCATTTCAAATCAATCATTACTTTCCAGAATTCTAATTAAATTATCTTTCCAGGTAAAAAGCTTTGCCACCAAAACACTAAATAAAATCAATATCAATATTATAGATACATAAATTTTAATGCCTTTTTTTTTTGGAGTCTGCTGGGGGGCTATTATCACATTATTATTGCTCTGTTTTCGGTTGATTTGCAATTTTAATTTGCATTTTCTGTCCACGAAGGAAAAGAAAGTGTTTTAGCCAAAAACAAATTAACAAAACAACAACAACAACAACAAAGACAACTGCCAAAAAGACTTGTTACGCATGCGATATAAATATATATAGCGACTATATTTGTTTTTTGTATTGCCTTTGATAAATGCCGATTTGAATATTATTTCTTTCGGATAGATAGAGGTAAATAGATAACCAAAAGCGTTGGTTAATAAATTAGCAATTATAAGGAAACGAGTATTCCAAGAAGAAGAAGTCTGTGTTTGATTTCTGTTTCGGTTTCTATTCTACAATATTAAATTATATTCTGTTGTTATGGGTCGCCTTCGTCTCTCGGCACATTTTGTAAATTATATTGTATTATGTAAAATTATGTAAAAACAAAAAAAATATAGGTAGGTATAAAAACAAATGGAAAATTTGCGTCAGCTACAAAATGAAATCAGGCGATATATTTGTATACCATGACTAACGAACTAAAACTAATCAAACTTTAAGATGGATTCAGAATCAAATTGATTCTCTCTGATTGATTTGTCAATTTTCATCGATTTCTCTTTAATTCTCTTAATGGACTTTTTAATAAAACAATGGGAAGAAGGCCATTGTACGATAAGCTCTTTGTATTATTTTGCTTAATTATATTCTAAATTCAAGGCTGTGGGAATTTATTAAATACTTTTATGCATATGCATGCTTTCTCAATTAAATATATCTAAGCTCTAATAATGATAATGTTGATTGGGCGATCGACACTTTTTTTAAATCATAAATAATGTTTTATTTTTGTGTGTGTTTGTGTTTTTTTTAAAGGAAATAATCAAGCCCAACGGGCAGTTGTCATTTAAAAAATAATAAAAAAATAAAATAAAAAAAAAGCTAAAAAACCAAAATAATAATAATTCTAGAATCAGCAACATATTGACACCAACCAACATCAGCATCAGAGAATCAGGTTCTTTGTGGTCTTTGACCGGTTATGCATATCAACTTTTTTTTTGATTTTTTTTTTTTTTTTGGCTGCCTCCTCTTCAAATTTATCTATACTACAATATATAGTATATATTTTAATGTAGCTATAGTATGTTTTATTTTATTCCTTCTCTCTTTATAGCTTACAAATAAATAACCAATAAAGTCAAATTTGCATAAGTTAAATAGAAAGCTAAACAAGTTTTGCTTTTACTCCAAAAAAATAATCAGAAAAAGAAGAAAAAAAAGACGCATCAATTACAAATCGATATATTTTTTTTTTTTTTAAACCATTTAATCTATGTAAATTTAAATTATAGAATATTTATGAGATGCGCACATGGCACAGGCAATTTCATCTTGTTTTGTTTTGTTATTTATTTTGTGCACATGTCTGATTAACTTGACTCTTCTTCTTCTATTTTTTTTCGTTATTAATTTATTGATTTTTATTTATGTTTTTTTTTTTCATTTTGGTCAAAGATAATTATGACCAAGTTGAGAAACGAACGCATCATTTGTAAACGTTCATTGGTAGATTAAAATTAAGTATAACCATAAACAGTTGAAATAAAAAAAATATAGAATTATATATACTTATATATATATATTTTTGTTTTTTTGGGGCATATCAGTTTTATGCTAATACTAATAAAAAATTTAATCAAAACAAATAAGTTTTAATTATGATTTTTACGACTCAAATTAAATTTAGGTTTAATAACTTTGTTTTTCTGGCTTAAAGAAAAACATAGAAATAAACTGATAAAAATAAACGAGTCCATAAAGAAATTAATATATATATCTATATTTTTAATTATTTTTTGCAATTATTAAACATATTTAATTTAAGTTTAATTACTTTGTGTTTCAGGGTTAAAGAAAAACATGGAAAACAACTGATAAAAATAGACGAGTCTATAAAGAAATAGAATAGAACTTTATTATTATTTACAGGGTATTCAAAACAAAAAAAAAATGATTTGATACTTGAAATTATGATCTAGTCGCTGGTTCTTCTAGTCTTCTTCTAGTTGTGGGTGTGGGCGTTTTAGAGATCACGTAATATCATTAAGAATTCATATTTTTTTGAGTCCACCACGCCCAAAAAAATAAATGTATGTCAAAAGTCGATCGTTCTGGTTACTGGCCTGGGCCTGTCTTTAATCCATAAATGGTTTCGCCTAGCTGCCCTGGCAACAAGAGATGAGAGAGTGGACGAGACTAAAAGTCGTCTTAAAATTCAACTATTAAAGCCCCGCAAGGTGTCTGTTTTTTTTTTTTTTTTTTAATTATACGTTGAATACTAATTATATTAAAATTTTAAAATTCGATTTATTTATAAGCACACATATAAATCTAAGTTTTTGCTTTTGGCTACTATCAACCAATCAAGACAAGTTTTTTTTTTTTTGTTTCAAAAATAAAAAACTCTCAACTCAACTGTTAAACTGTTTTGATAAATATATATAGCACTATTATTAATACAGTAATCAAGTTCGACGAATTTTACGAGTTGTTTATTAGATAATTTATTTGAGTTTTCCGCAATAGCATTGATAATTGGTAAATCCATTCAAACGGATGGATGGATGGACTAAAAATAAACCAATACGATCAAAATAAAAAAAAACAGCACATTAAAAATAGTCATTAGGAGGTATTAAGTATTACAGGTTCGGTTTGAAAGCGGAAGTTCAAGAGCGCCCCTTTCAAATAAGTTTTTTAAATGAGTCAATCAATCACTTTGATTAGAAATAAAAAAAAAAAAATCCCCCGGCCCTGCTGCATTGAAATGCAAATTGCCTCGAAACTGTTTAGGTTAACCGAGCCCCACCCAATGAACACTTGACTCTTGCTCCACTTGTCACTCAGGCAAAGGTTTTCAGGCGCAGACATTGTGACTCCAGCACACAAACACACACACAAACAATGCTGATCGATTTACGGTGAATTCATCTGTGATCATAATGATGATGAGATTGTGTGCGTGTGTGTGTGTGTGTGTGTGTGTGCTATTGAGAGCGGCAGCGCGTGCGCACGTTTGTCATAACAAACGACAGGCAGGCAGGCACGGGTACAGTTAGACAGACATGCGCCAATACAAATTGGTTTTGACTCTCTAAGCTATTTAAAAATACATATATTTATTTATTTATTTATATATTTGATTGTATTAGTTAGTTGGTTACTGGCTGGTTAACTTTTAATGAACTGAACTAGCAACGCGTGCGTCGCATGCGCAACACATTTTTATTTAATTTTCTGTCGTTTTTTGTTGTTCTGTCTTTCTTTTTATTTAAATAAAATATATTTTATTTTATTTATTTACCTATTTATTTCGTGTTATCTTACACGAGTCACGTTAATCTGGGTATCAAAATTGAGAGACCGGTAAAATTTAGTCTTAATTTCTTTGTGGTTTTTTTTTTCTTTCTCATAAATTAATTTCTTAGCCTTTTGTTATTTAGTTAAGTTTATTATTATTATTATTGGCATTTGATTATATTTGTTGCTGTTGTGTTTGTACGAATGTAGAAATTTCGCGCTCACAAATTAGATTCAATCATTCTATTTCAATGGTGTGAAAACAGTGAGTCTGAAAAGTTAAGATCAACTTAAAAGGATGATTAATAAATTCTAGAACAATGCTACAAATATTTTTATAGAGTTTTTAAATACCAGACATTTTTTTAAAAATGGTTTTTTATCATTAAAATATCTATAAAAGCCTACAGTTCGAGAATTATTATTTTGTAGGGTTTTAAAACTAATAATGCCTAAATAAAAATTCTTTAAAATAATATTTTAGTTTTTGGGTCTTTGTACCAGAAAACTCTCTTAATTGAAATGAATTTCTTTGGCATTTATGGATAAAAACCCTAAAAAAGGTTAGTTAATTTTTAACTCAAAAATTGATTTTCTAAACCAAATATGATTAGTTGATAATAAAACATAATAAACTAATTTTTTTCATTATTAAATTGATAGCTTTTAAATGAGATTTTATTGAGGGTCTGTTTGATTTTTTCCAAGAATTTCCTTTACAAAAATTAGCCTAGAAATTTTCTTTATGTTGCTTGATTTTTTTTAATTACTGTGATCATCGTATTTGATAAAGGCTTACTTATGGATGGCTATATGTGTGTGTGTGGGTGTGAGTGATTTTAAGAAACACGTTTAGCCATTAACGAGTGACTGGCTGACTGCCTAACTGGCTTTCATTAGAAGTCAACCAAATGCGGCGACATATGCTCAAAGAAATGATAAATACACTTTACGGCAATCGTTTTTTTTTCCTTTTTATACACTTTTCAAGAAAAAAGTATATTCATTTTGTCACGAAAGTTACCTAATCAGGGGCACTAAAGAAGGCGATTCAGCCGGTCCCTAGATTTATGAATTACTATTACTAAGTGGGACCTAAAAGCATGCTACGATAGAATAAATTGTACGAATTAAATGTGTAAATTTGGGTATTCTAAAATTTTGTTTTCTGCAATTATTTTAAGAACTGTTTACGATAGAGAAATACAAATTACATTTCTTGACTCTACTTGACGTCCACTTTC
>JAWNPY010000315.1:0-13532 GCA_035078625.1 Scaptodrosophila scaptomyzoidea
CGAACTCAGCTAGTGAGCAACCGAAGCCGCGTAGCGACAACCGCACATATCCAAAGCCGCCAGGACTTATGGGCGAGATTGCCGATTTCATTTACGCGCAATCTATCCGGCCAGTTCCTGAAATCGCCTTAGCTGGCGCTATCGGCTTAATGAGTGGTATTTGCGGGCGGGCCTACAACATAAACGGAACTGGACTCAATCAATACACACTTTTGATTGCGGATACTGGCACCGGCAAGGAAGCAATGGCGCAAGGAATTGACCGGCTTATGAACGCCGTGTCTTCGCTTGTACCGAACGCAGGAACGTTCATCGGCCCTGGCGACATTTCATCGGCGCAAGCCGTGTCTAAACACTGCCATCGTCACGGCAAATCTTTCGGGGCAATGCCGGGTGAAAGTGGCATATGGCTTCAGGGAATTTGCTCTACGAACGCAGCGCCTCACGCTAGCGGCATTAAACGTGCCCTGCTGACACTTTATAACTCTTCGGGGTTTGGACGAATCTATAAGCCAACGATCAACAGCGACAAGGACAAATCGACAGACGCCACTCAAGCACCGGCCTTTTCCTTGCTGGGTGAATCAACACCGGAAGAGTTCTATAAGGCACTTGACGAATCTATGATTTCGTCCGGGCTGCTGCCGCGCTTTTCTGTCATCGAGTATCGAGGCAAGCGACCAAAGAAAAACCCGAACGCTAAACAGGCGATGCCTAACGACCATCTGGTTAAAAGTCTTTCGACTGTTTGTGTTAACGCCCTAGCCTTGAACGAACAAAATCGAGTTATCGACGTTGCGTCTACGGACGAAGCGCACGAACTTATGGAGCAATTCGACGCCTATTGTGATGCCAGGATCAACGCCGAAAACATCGAAAGCGGCGCGGTTAAGAAGCAGCTATGGAACCGAGCGCATATGAAGGCGCTAAAGCTCGCTGCGCTGGTTGCTGTGGGTAATCATGCCTATCAGCCTGTTATCGACTACGCCGTCGCGGAATGGGCGATTAAAATCGTCTATGACGATTGCATGAATTTGATAGCGCGCTTTGATGCCGGCGAAATTGGCGCTGATACCACGGAAAGCCGACAGATTACCGACTTGGTAGCTTGTATTCGTGAGTACCTAATTAGTGGTATGAGCGACCTTAATCGCTATCACGTAACGCCAGCACTACACGCCGAAAGAATCGTTAGTTACTCGTATTTACAACGCCGGCTTTGCAGCACTACGGCATTTAAGAACGACCGAGCCGGGGCGCGTAACGCGCTAGTTCGCGCTTTGCAAACCCTGATCGACCGTGGCGACATTCGCGAAGTACCGCGAAGCGAACTTGCACAGAAGTACAACACAACCCAAAAAGCCTTCATGGCTGTTATTCCACGAACCTTCGGGTTCTAAATCGAGGTGACAAAATGCAATCTCACAAAATCAACGGTCAACGTATCCAAGCTTACGCCGAAGATTTCCGCCATGCAGTTGACAGCGGCGACCTTACCAGCGCAATCGAAAAAGGCTGCGTGGCCCTGGCCAATGCCTCGCACGGCTGCGCCTTTGCCAACGGCTGGTGGCGTGACCCGGTAACTGGTCAAATCAAAGAGCGTAATACCGGTGAGCTTCTTATGCTGATGGTTAGCGAAATCGCCGAAGCCATGGAGGGTGACCGCAAGAACAAGAAAGACGAGCATTTGCCGCATCGTTCTTCGCTGGAAGTCGAGTTGGCAGACGCGGTAATTCGTATCTTCGACTTCGCCGGCAAAAACAGCCTGGATATCGGCGGGGCTATCGTCGAAAAGCTTCAGTACAACAACCAGCGCGCCGATCACAAACCAGAAAACCGCGCTAAAGCAGATGGTAAGAAATACTAACCTTACCGGCAAAAGAAAGCCCGCTTAATTGCGGGCTTTTTATTATACAAAGTCACTATCTTTAAGTTTCAATTCTTTAAAACCTAAATAAATTGCTTTGCATTCGGCGCAATCGATTTTCATCTTTTGTGCAGGGAATTCGCCGAAAGTACCGGCTAAAGGGTCGTTGGTATCTAATCCGCACATTGTGCCGTAACCACCATGGTCGGTTAATGGCGCTGCATGAACTTCGATTCGACCTTTATCTGCTTTTGTATAAACACCTATTCGTTTCATTTTATTTCGCCTTCCAAGTGAGTTTCGAAAAGAAGCATTGTAATGTCGTAACACTGTTGTTCATCAAACATAGCGAAATGACACTTCGCTAAAGGAATGCCGCTTTTATTGCTGAGCCAAGCATAGGCATTATTTCGATTCCCGCCGAACGCAACCCGCACAATAGGAAAGAACAGAGCCTTCGCCGCTTTTCTAGCGTCTCGCGTGAAGCTATCTGCCAAATCACCTAGCGGAACATCTGTGTGCGGATGCAAGCCGACATAAGCGCCGCAGTTCGTGCAGAGATAGACGTAAGGCCATTCGCCGTACTTCACGCCTCTGTAAACGGCGCTGTTCTCTACAAGCTCAACCGGCGCCAAACAATAATGGCACTCTGTGGGCACCGGCAACGGGTCTTTGATGGTCTTTAGCCTTGTTCGCGATACATGCGGCAAAGGAAAGGGCGGTTCTATTTTTGGGCCAAATGCCCTTGCGTCTGCCATTACAGAATAAACCTTTCGTTGTTGCGATCACGCCATGGAGCGTTGCGCATTTGCATCTTGGGTTCGCGCCTTTCTGGAGCCGAACGGCGAATACGGTTAATCAAATGCTGATTCGAAATCTCGCTGAAGACCAACACGCTAAGCACCGACACAGCTACCAGTTCAAAGAAACGGTTCATAGTACGAAGTCCTTTTGCTTTTACCGACAAAGCCCCAATTAAGGGGCTTATATTTCAGGTTCTTTTAGGTTTCTTCCAATTGGAGAAACCTAAGTTTTCAGCGTGGCGTTTTTGCACATTATCTTGACGATCTATGGCCGCTTTAGCATCAGCTACGCGAACTTCTTCAATGGAGTAAAGACTAGAGCCTTTGAACTCTATTGCGTCATATTCGTTTGTAAACAAAGTAACGCCTATGCCAAAATTGTAACGATTGCGGGCGCAAGGTAATTCGTCATCAAAACCAACTGCGAAAATAACTTCCATTTTCTTACCCTCCAGGGCATTTTCTTTTCGTTGGGCCAATCTTACGAACAAGCTAGCTATACGTCAACTAGAATTCTAACGAAAACAAAACGCCCCGACGAACGGGGCACTTTGCTAAGCAATTTAGCCTAGGTTTTCTTGTTGGGTTTAAGTATTTCTTCGAGTGGAACCGCATTTACCGTCTCGGCATCGACCACGAATCCGCCCCATCCGAAGCGCGACATGCTGTCAAAAACAGACATGCAAGGGTCAACCCGCAACCCCTGCACAGGCTGATCGCCTTTCACGTCCGCTCGCGGCATTTCCGGGGCAATCATGGCCTCTTTGACCAGCAGGTCTAGGCGCATACCCTCAAGCTCGATACCCAGGCGGCGAATTTCCTCGGTCGCATGCCATGGCGCATAGCAACCGCAGACCTTAACGCGCAGCTTAGCTAGCGTGAGTTCGAGCGCCGCAGACGATGCTTTAAGCTCAAGAATTTGCAGTTTGATTTTGCCAATGTTCATTGGATCAGACCTACAAAGAAGCCGATTGCGAAAGGTGCGATCAAAGCAACACAAGCAACGGCGCCGATAACACTATAAAAAGCTTTCATTTTGTAAGCCTCTAGGTTTGCCATCTTCAGCGCCGAAGTAACCAGCTTCGACGGACAACCCCAGCTTGTTGATAGCCTGGGGCGGTTTCGGCATTAATCTATGAGCCCGGCAAGCGAATGCCGATGAACGCCTTCGTTTGGGCAGTAAACTGTGCCGTTGCCGACATAAACAGTTTCGACGCTTACTAAGTTAAAGCCGTTTCTAGCCACAAATTCGCGAAGTGATTCGATATCACCGTCGTTATTTGCTACTGAACGACCGAGCCATTTTGTTTTTTCTTTGTACTTCAATTCAATGTAAACATAGCAATGACTGCTGCCGTGGCCGTCAATTTGAACAATTTTTGCATTCGTCATTTCTTATCTTCCTTTTCCAGTTTAGAACCGCAGTGGCCGCACCACCATTTGCCATTTGCAAACCAAGGACGCTTATCAACGTGCTTGTGAGCATTTCCGCATTTGAAGCAGTTTTGAAAAGTCATTTGGCGGCACCATCCTTATAACCTTTGTTCCACTCACGCTTTCCATAAGCGTCAAACCGATAGGGATTGTCTTCTTGGCGGCGACCATCTTTAGCCGAATGGTAGCCTTCCCAATATTCTTTGCTTTTCATCTTTCTAGCGTCCTAGCTTTGTTCGTTTCGTTGATAGGATTCTAGAGGCTAGCGGGAGAAGTCGTCAAGATTTTCTTTATGATTTTATGGAATATAGAAGCCGGGCATTTGCCCCCAGCTTTTAGGGCCCATCATAAGCATAGTTTTCTTGCTTACCTTATATTCGTGCCCCAGGATCAACACGCTATAGGTGCTAGCGGTTTCGGAAACTATACGATGCCGCTTACCTATCTTTAGTTCCTTTGCCCACAGTGGATGGCGAATATCTGGCGGCGCGGTGATCACTCGAAGCGATTTGCCTGGAACGTACTTCACGCGGGTCGCTTCCTTTATAGGAACCAACTCAACGAACTCTTTACGCAAAATTTCTTCGCCGTCTGCTAAACGGTTCGTAAGCCGGGTGAAGGTTCGACGTAACGCCGGCTCTGTCGTCACAAAGCCGCTATGCGCTTCATGGGTCGTTTCAAAGCGCCAACCAAGCGTATACCACTCGCCGCTAGTCGCGATCTTAAACCCATCGCTGAAGATGGCGACTTTCGTTTTCTTCTTAACTATGCCGTAGCCCATGCTTTAGGCCTCCTAAATGCTCAGACGCGATTAAAATCGCTACAAGCCCCTAAAGTCAAGGGTTTAGATGCCATTGCAAAAAAAAGTGATGCGAATAAAATCGCTGAAAGCCACGGATTACGCGGGCTTGCGAGTTTTTGTAAAAGGTGAAAATTCCAAGAAAACGCTACATACACGTGTAATGATGAAATATTTCACGATTACAACGTATTACACGGCTTACGTGTGTATTTCAGGATTACAATGTTTCACGTGTCTGTGTTTCACTATTTCACTATTACATTACACTATTACAGTATTACAATAAATAAATAAATAAATATTATATTATTATTATTATTATTATTTTATTGATATTCCGGGGCTTCCAGCGATTTTTATGGGGCAAAAGTTGGTACTCGAACTGTAATAGTGAAATTCCGATGAAAGGTTGAAATAGTGCTTGCGTGTAATGGTGAAAGGTTGTAAGATTCGCGGGAAATCCATAACGAAAAGGTTCGGCAAAATGGTCAATACTCCCTTCTTCGCACCGTCTGAAAAGGCGACAGGCAAAACGCCGACAGCGGCCAGTCGCTCGGCAACCCTGTGGGCATTGATTGAAGAGAATTTCAAGCTCTGCCCGCCTGGAATGTCCTTTGCTGTGGACAATGGCGATTTCACCGAAGCGACCATTCGCACGCTTGTTAGCCGCAAAGCTAAAGAGCTTGGCAAGTCGTATTCAGTCGTTAAGCACGCCGGCTGTTACGAACTTTACAATCGTGGTGAGGTTAGCCAGCATGGCGAATAGCGACCGCAAAACCATTCGCAAAATCTGGCTCTGCAATGCGGCTATGTTCGCTTGCCTTCTCGCAATGTACTGGAGTAACTGAAATGGAACTGAAAGCTGGTCGCACTTATCGCGGTAAACGTCCCGGCCAAGCTTCGGGCTGCGTCAATGATCGTACGCTAATCTATGTCGGAGTTTATGAGGTTCAATATGACGGCCCAATGGTTCGTTTGGGTCAGCATTACCGTCGTTGTTCTAAAGAAGACTTCCTTGCCTGGGCAGACAAGGATATTACCGATCAGCTTCCTCCAGGCGACTACGAAAGCTTTTCCGATTACATGAAATCAAAGAAAGGTGCCCGTAAATGAAACATAACAACGGTGTTAAATGTGCCGTAACCGAAGAGCGGGTTAGTGTGGGTAAGGTGGTTGAATGAACTGCACCTTTTGCGGCTCTAATCGTCACACAATCAAAAACTGCCCTAAAACTTGGTCTGGCGGCTCGAATCGTCGCAACCTTCGCTGTACTTACTGTGGCGAAAACGGCCATAACAAAAATGCTTGCCCGCACAATGCCAGTTCGGCAAACCGCCGCAAGCTCAACGATGACTTTTTCGAGGACTAGGAAAATGGAAATTGACGTAGAGAAATATCGCGCTGAATTCGAAGCTTGGCATCGTGCTAAATGGCCCGGTGCATTACTTAACCGCCTGCCTGCTAGCTTTCGTCGTGCAGGCGAATACGCAAATCAATATGTACAGGTTAGCTTCATGACCTATGTTGATTTGAAATTAAAAGAAAAGACTGCGCCTGTTGGAAGTTTTGAACTCGCCTATAAAGAGTTCCACGACAAAACCGACTGGTTTCAAGAAGAGTTGAACGGCGGCAAGATTAAAGGCCCATATTGGGGCAAGCACCGTGCAGACGGAATACGCGAAGAGATTGAGCGGCTTCGTTCGCGCAATAAAGAGTTGGGCGGCGCACTCCAGACGTTGGTTATGTTCGTGGAGGCTAAACCGAATAATGCGGTTGCTCTTCATAACGCATACCGCGTATTGAAAAAGGAAAATAAAGATGGCGAATAACAAATTACCAAAGTACGTTTGGCCTGAAAGTTGCCCTGAATGTTTTGGTCAAGGAACCATTCAAGTCAACATGTGGAAAAATGAATTTTGCTTTGCTTGTGGCGGAACTGGCACGATTCATAGAACGCCACAAAGACCGATTGACGGTGAAGGAGATTTCGCCTATTGGTCGGCTTGCCTTTTCACGTACGTTACTTGGTACGACAAAGACGATAAGTCGATTTGGTTTGCGACTTATCGCGGTTGCTCTGACATTGAAGGTCAAGGCGTTTCGCCCGAAGATTCGATAATTGACTTGTTCGGTAAATTAGGGGCTTGCTAAGCCCCTTTTTCATTGCTAGAATTCTCGAAACTTTGGAGGTAATGGCTATGTACAAGCGTTCACTTATGTCTGCCGTTCAAACCAATCCGTCGCGCAACCGTCGAATTTTTAAGTTCTTGGAACGTGTTTCCTTTAACGATGTAGACCGAGACGAATTTTATAGTCTCTTAAATGAAGCTTTGGCCGATGCAGAGCGTTACAAATTCCTTCGCGATTCTGGCGAAAAGCGTTGCTTGCTTCTTGGGATGCATGACGGCGCTTTTAATTCTGCTGAAGAATGCGACAAGGCTGTCGATGAAGAGATTACCGCCGAACTCGTAGGGGCCTTGAGCGATGCTGACTAAAGCAGAAGAACAAGCCTTCTATAAGGCCGTGGCGAAAAGCGAGGCTTACCGAATGACGATGTTGGCTATTCCAGTCTATTGCCGAGATGGTTTTGTCGAAGCGTGCAAGGCTGCATATGTAGCCGGCGCGCAAGACTTGCACAATTCTTGTCTCGCTGAAGTGAGCGCTATCAATGAAAACAAAAGTTGAGTTAGTGGAGGCTCTTTACGCCGAATACAACGCCGGTCGCATGCCCGTTGCTTTGCGCATGGCTTATGCGACCTATTGCGAGCTTTGCACGGACAAAGCTTTCTTCGATGAAATGGATTACGACAAAGACCCTAGACAATTTCAGGGTTTGCCGGTAATCTTCGATAGCTGGTATCGAAAAGTTAAAATCGAAACGAAACCTATGGAGATGCAAAATGGCCCGCTTAACTCAATCGCAGATTGATGCGGCAAGAAAGATCATGCAGGAATACAACATTCATATCGAAAAGCATGGCTTGCCCAAAGAAACCATGACGGAATTTGGCAAGCCTAGTGAAAACAAGGTTTGGATTTCCGTTAAGCAACTCAACAAATTGACCGGGAGAACGTAAGCATGAACAAGCACGAACAGGAACTGGAACGAATTAAAGCTCAGATTGCTGAATGCGATGCTTCCGAACAAGAACGCATCATGGCGATTGCTCGCAATTTCCAGCGTCAAATCAAAGCCGATCCGCCAGCCGGTTGCTTGGCCCTAGCTTACGTCGCTACAGACTTCAGCGTCCAGGCCGTCAAGCATGGCATCGTTCCTTTGGCGGAAAGCTTGCCTAAGCCGGAAGAAGTTTTGTTTCACGCCGACCGCGTTAAGCTAATCGATGCCCAAGGTAATATAGTCATTGATACGGCCATCGAAGAAGCTCGCGAAATACTTTGTCATGTGCGTGATGCGCAACTGCCGATGGATGAAGAATTGATTACCCGTTTGTGCGCATGGATCGACAAAACCGCACGTTAAATATTCGGCAATCTCCGATAAAAGGTCGCTCGCGAAAGCTTGCGGCCTTTTTCTTTGGCTGCTAGAATCCTATAAACGAAACTAGATTTGAGGATATACCAATGCTTACCCATTACAATCAATTGCTTTTCGAACTTAGGCAAGCCGGCGTTTCCATTAACAAGGAAAATGACGAATTCGGTAGCGCCTGGGTTGCTCGGTTCGAAGGCGAGATTATCGCCAGTCATGCGCGCATGGTTGAGTGTATCGACCTTGCCTATCAGATGTTTGGAGGCAAATAAATGCTGCTAGCAATACTGCTTAGCTGTAAGCTTCACGTCGTCCAGGCGTCGAACCTCGAAGCCTGTAATAAGCAAATTACGATGATTGCGAGGTTTCAAAGCTATGAGCGAGAAGATCATTACGCTTAACGCTGTCGGTAAAAGCGTAGATAGCGACGTTAACGAAGTCATGCTTCGGCAAGCAAAGAACCTGCGCGAGTTGGCCAACCAGATTGAGGCGGGTTACTGTGTGGGCATCGCGTTCGCTGCGGCTTATTCAAGTAAAGAGGAAGGCGAGACAATTCGAACTTGTCATTACTCGCAGTACAATCGTTTTTCTTTGGCTGCTGCAGTAATGCAATTGAATCATGCATTCGCGGACAGCTTTACCTTTGGTTCACGCGAAAGTGACAACGATGAATGATAGTCTGGCTTTCCTTGGCGAAGAGCCTATAAAGAAAGGTCATCTGTTCCCGGCTAAGCTGGCCGCCGATTCCGAACATAGCCACCAAGTAGCCCTTATGGCTTGGTCTGCCCTTCCTATTGTTCGCGAAGAATTTCCCGAACTTAAATGGCTTTACTCTAACGCAAACGGCGGCAGTCGAGGCGATACGCAGAAAAGCCGAATGATCGAAGGCGGAAAGATGAAAGCCGAAGGTGTAAAGGTTGGCGTGTCTGACCTTACCTTGCCGGCTCGGCGTGGCCAGTGGTCGGGCCTATATATTGAAATGAAGAAATTGCCCGGTAAAGGCGTAGGGCCTAGCGAAGAGCAATTGGAGTTTGGCGAATTCGTGAAATCTCAAGGCTTCGGGTTTTGCGTGTGCTACGGTTGGAAAGAAGCCCGCGACATAATCATTAAATACTTGAGGTGGCAAGAATGAACGGCAAACCTGATTCACAGTTCCCCACAAAGGCTACCGAGCGCGAATTGCTGGTTAAGATCGCCTTCGCCTTGGACAACAAAGAAGGCATCGACACTGCTTTGGATGAATGGCCGCTAGGGGCGCCGAAGCCTGCTTCGTTGCTTGAGCGGCGAGAACAAGCCATTCGTCGAATAGATGAATGCCGCGTTGAAATCGCTACGTTCATTCGGTATAATCCCGTAAGGCTTCAACGTGATTTCATCGGGGCACAAAATGAGCAAGGGCAAGGAACTTAGCGAAAAGCTAAACGAAATGCATAGAAAGGCTGTTGAGAACGAACGCAAGCTTTCTAAGTGTGTTCGCCATTGCTTCGACCTTTCCCCTTTAGCGGTCAACCCTGAAAAGGTTGGCCGTTTGTTTTGTTTGCGCTGCGGTGGCTATGAAGATCGTCGGCAGGCGATGGCCTATATACGCGGCTTCCTGGCTGCTGGTGGCTCGCGCGCTGACTGTGCGTCGGGGGATACCTATATAGAAGGCCCGGACGTGCGCTGTGTGGCCTGTGACGACCTTGGGCGCCCATCCTGGCCTGGGGCTTGGGCCGGCGATCTTTGCCCGCTCTGTAATGGAACCCATAGCGCTGATCGTGGCGCTATGGTTCGTTGGCTTAATAAGGAAGGAAGAAAATGAAAGACACGCTTGCTTGGGCTACGTTGGCCGCTGCGGTAGTAATTGGCATGGCGATTGCCGGTGACGGTGATTACGAAGAAGCAGTTCGCCAGCATTCCGAATACTGCAAAAACGTGGCGTCCGGCGTTTGGCCCGACTACAACAAAAATTTTAAAGAAACCTGCAAAAAGTAGTTGACGGTAAAAGAGGCGGTGATAATATGAAGCCTCGAAAGCAACACAACTTCCCAAACGAAACAAATCGAGGTTACAGAAATGGAAAAGCTGAACAAATCCCAACTCGGTCTTCTGCTGGCCATCCTGACCGCCACCGATGCGACCGGTAACGGCTTCGTCGTTGAAAGCGCCCCGGCGACCAAAGTGCTGGTTGAAAACGGCCTGATCGAAACCAACGCCGAAATCAAAAACGGTGATGGCGAAATCGCTGCTCGCATCACCCAAAAAGGCCGCGAAGTGGTTGCAGCTTCCGAAGGCGGCGAAGGCGGTCAAGCTGGTAACGGTTCCGAAGGTGGCACCGCTTCCAACGCTGCGCCGAAGACCGCGCCGAAGTTCGAAATCAAAAGCAACATTCCGGTTCCGAGCAAAAAGACCCGCGCGCCGGTCGCTCAAAAGTACCCCTTCGATGAACTCGAAGTCGGCCAATCCTTCTTCGTGCCTAATAGCACTGTGAAGAGCGGCGATGCTTTCGCCACCCTGAACAGCACCGTTACCGGCGCCAACAAGCGCTGGAGCGAAGAAACCGGCGAAATGCGTCAACATCGCCGCGATGCGAACAAGCAAGTGCCGGTCACCCGTCAACTGCGCCAGTTCGAAGCTTACCGCGACGAAGAAGACGGCCAGAAAGGCGCGCGTGTCTTCCGCGTCGAAGTCAAAGGCGAGTAAAATCGTCGTCCTGGCTTGGCTTGTGCGTCTGCTGTTCCTGATCCGAGGCAGCGCACAGGTCATCGTTGAGAAAATGACGGCCTACCTGACCGTCAAACCTGAGCAGAAACGGGCGCACAGTCGTAACGTCTGCCGCTGGGTGGCCAGCAAGCCCCGGTTTAAGGTGCCGGTAAGCTTTGGCAAGGTAAGCCATGGATTCGGATCAGCATAAAGCCTATGGCCGTTGTTCGCAGCGGCCATTCCTAAGCAAGCTTCGATAGTTTGTTTAGGAATTTGGCGTGTAGCTTAGTTAATAGAGAATGGAAAGGATTTGCAAAATACATGGCAACACAGAATTTAGTAAACCGACCGGCTATCGAGCAAACGGTCGGTGCTTAAAATGCCAAGTTATTGCAGTTCAGAAAAGGCGAAGAAAAATTAAAGAACTTGCCGTTGAGTATAAAGGTGGCAAGTGTGCGCATTGCTTTAATGTTTACCATCCTGCGGTTTTCGAGTTTCATCATAGAAATCCTGCTGAAAAGGACTTTGCGCTTAGCGACACAGGCCATTGTCGATCTTGGGAATCGGTAAAACTGGAGCTAGACAAATGCGAAATGCTTTGCGCAAATTGTCATAGGCTTGAACACGTCCGTATTAGTGAATTTGGTTGACAGGTTCGAACCCTGTCATGCCAGCCATACATTAGGTCTCGGCAGCGAGATATTGAAGAGGCGACTTGATCATCGCCCGCCTAATGCCGAACCGATGTTTGTCCGTGTTGGAAACTCGCAAAGTTTGCTATGACCTTCCTCCTTTGAGGTAGCGCGATGCGAGAAACGGACTAGGGTTAAGGTTTAAGGGGCTGCATCTCCCCTGAAGACCCGTCATAGCTGGTGTCCCACTGCCAGACCTGATAATGTGGCTCGAATTCTCGCGGGTGGTTCCGCCGGAATGCCCAGGCTTGGGGCTAGCGCTTACAGGCGGCGCTGTATCAAGCCAGTGAACCCCGGACTTTCGCCACCTCGACGAATCCGGGGTTTTCTTTTGCCTATCAAATGGCCATCACCTATACTGCCCCGAACTTTGGAGGGGTTATTTATGTCGGAATATAGCGGGCCGTTTGCTGTGACGCTCTACGCCATTGCAAGTTATCTCTTTGGCGGGATTCATATCGAATCGGCATTCGGCGCAGTCGTCGGAAGTTTCTTTTTCCTTTCACTGCCAAGCCGTATTAAAGGGTTCTATGGCTTCCTGCTTTGGATTCTTTCTATCGGTGCCGGCTATGCGGTCGCCATAGTTTTTGCTCGAAGCGTTGACCCGTTTTATCAAAATCTGGCGATGCTTGTGGGCATCTTCGTAAGTTCGATGGCGTCCACAATCCTTACCGCCATGCAGAAATATTTCGATGGTGGCCCATTGCCAGACTTCATATCGCGGATATTGGATAGGATTCCATTCTTTGCGAACAAACGGAGTTCGAACGATGCTTCTTAATCCCTTTGAAGTTACGGCGTTCTTCCTGCAAATGGCTTTGCATGCAGGGATCATTATTTCAATATGGACTTTCGATATTGACCACGAAAAGTTTACTTGGCGCCCTTTGGTTGGAACCTTCGCGGCACTAATGGCAGGCGTAAACGCTTGCGCGATTCTTTGGTCAATGAAACTGTTGGTAACTCGACCGCATGAACTTACGGTAGATTACTGGCAAGTTTTCATAGTCGGGTTTTTGTTTCTTGCCGTTATTCAAGTAAAGGGGAACGTTGCCATATTCGTTCGTCCAATTCAAAGTTTTTACTACACGATTCGAGGTTACTTAAATGTTTAAAGAAAAGGCAGTTAAGCAACTTAAACGAGACGAAGGCATCGTTCTTCATGAGTACAAAGACCATCTTGGTTTTTCGACAATCGGCATTGGCCGACTAATCGATAAGCGTCGAGGCGGTGGCATCTCTGAAAGTGAAGCCGAATATCTTCTTTCGAACGACATAGAAAGTCGAATCAAGGGCCTTAAACAATCTTTGCCGTTTTTCGAAAAACTCGACGAAGCTCGCCAAGGCGTCCTTTTAAATATGAGCTTTCAGCTAGGTCTGGCTGGCTTGCTAAGTTTCAAGAATACTTTGAAGCTTGTAGAAAACGGCGACTACAGTAAGGCTTCAAAAGCTATGCTTGATTCCAAATGGGCGCGGCAAACGCCTGAGCGAGCTAAACGGCTTTCTGTGCAAATGGAAACAGGGGTTTGGCAATGATCAGCGAATTACTTCGTCGCTTTTGGGCCGGTGCTGTTGCGCTGGCTTCTTTGCTTGTAACTTTGCTTTTAGTGTCGAAGATGCAAAAAGACAAAGGCAAGCTTGAAGAACGCCTTGAACAGCAAAAAGAAAAGCTTGAAGGCAAAATTGAAGAGGTGCAAAAAGAAGCATCTAAAACTGTGGAGGCTGTTAAAAATGCCGTCGAAGTTGAAAAGAATGTTAGTTC
>JAWNPY010000319.1:0-13432 GCA_035078625.1 Scaptodrosophila scaptomyzoidea
TTCCGATAAGTCAATCCGGGGAAATAAGATCTCTAAGTTCCGACCTAGTCAATACAGTATATTCGAGACTAATTGATCTCAAACTTTTAATTGTAGACGAAATATCTATGGTAGGTGCTAAAATGTTTGCAAATCTAGATTTTAGATTAAAGCAAATATTTAAAACACAAAGTCTGTTTGGAGGGATTTCTGTTTTAGTGTTAGGTGACTTAAGGCAGCTAAGACCTGTAGGAAATAGATGGGTTTTTGAAACCAATTCAGGAGATCCTATAGCGTATTGTATGCGTCTTTGTGGGATAAATTTCAATTTTTTGAGCTGACAGAAATCATCAGACAGCGGGGAGATCCGAGTTTTGCTTTAGGATTAAATAATATGGCATCCGGCCGAAAGAGTGTAGAAGATGTTAGCCTTATTAGATCTCGTGTTGTCACTGATGAAGATAGAGATGTTCCCGATGATGCTATACATTTATTTAGTACCAACGCTGCTACAGATTTATTTAACGAAGAGAAACTTCGTAGGACTCCGACGGAAAAGTTTATTTCCAATGCTGTAGATTCAGTAAAGCCTCAAAATTTAAATGGAGCAAATAGAATCCAGGTTTTACAGGCTGTCAAACGCTTCAAAACAGCAGAAACTCAGGGTTTGAGTTCTAGCCTCACCCTAAAAACGACGGCAAAATATATGATGACGGTAAATATAGATACCTCAGATGGCTTAGTGAATGGAACGTTAGGCATCCTAAGGCTTACTTAGATGCATCGAGCCATCCAAATGCTTTGTGGTTTGACTTTGGAGAAGATAGTGTAGGAACAGCAGCTCGCTCAAAGCATAAACGTGTTGATAACACAGGTCTACAAAAATTAATTTTTCAAAAGCTGTGTAATTCATTATGGACTCCCATTTCAAAAGTTCTCAGAAGCTTTCAGTAAAAAAAAATGAAAGTGTTAGTATTGATCAAAAGCAGTTTCCAGTAATTGGTATAGTAAGGTGGCAGTCCACACCACCAACAGAATAGAATGAGCAGCTTTATATGTAGCTTGTAGTAGGGTAAATAGTTCTATTGGTCTATTTATAATTGACCAACTTAAACCCCCAGCGCCTCCAAAGGAAGCAGATGGGCTCCATAAAGAATTTATGAGATTACGATCAACCAAATTACTTAGGACGCACTTTGATTACCTAATAAATAGCTCCAATTTAGAAATAGTCTTCCATAACGTTCAAAGCCCCCATTGCCATATTACAGATGTTCAATTTGACAAGCTTATGCTTCGTGCTTCTATATGTTTTGTTTTGTCGAGGGCTCATCCTTTTCAAACGAGACATACGAAGTGCAGTGAGATTAGATTGCCAGTACGCCACTGATAGAGTGCGTTCAAAAAGAGGTATTCTCGTTTTTATTAGGAATGAATTATTTAAGAATATTAGTTTATTTTCCAGTGGACGCAAATATAGTGGCTCAAAAGTTTTTGAATTTGCAATTTCAAAATATATTATAAGAATGTAGGATTGTTAGTAGTGTATAATAGTCCACGATATCCTGTAGGTAAATTTAAAGAAGAATTTGAGAATTTATTTCTGGAGTTTAGATTTTTAAATAGGCATTCAGTTGTAGTAGGAGATTTTAATTTATGTCTACGTGCTCTCTTGAAGGCTAAGGATACAAATGACTTTTTGAGTAGGAAGGGTTTCAGAAGCCTTATAGATTTGAACACGTCCACTACTTATTGTGATATCCACATTGGTTGGGCGTTATCAAACAGTCCCATTGGCCTAGCCAATGCTAAAGTTTTTGAAACCGTCTATAGTTATCACGACGCTATTTCATTAAGCGTTAGGGATGAATTGTAGGTAGGACAGTTTAAGCTTGTGTTATTTTCAAGTTTTTTTTAACTTTTTAAGATTTTTTTTTCATTTTTTGGAATTTTTGAATTTTTTGAATTAGCTTGTTCAGTTTTATTGAGCTTTTAGTCTTGTATTATTATTTTTTTTTTGTATTACAATGGCCTCCACGTGGTGTTCCCTGGGTATCGGTTTGAATTTATAAAATCGAGAGCTAGTTTGAGCGGCGACAACAATATAGTAAATTTGTTTATTTACTAATATTTTACTAATACCTATTAAGTGTATAATACTTAAGTACCTAATATATAATTTTTGTTAAGAATTAAGTTATTTAAATTGATACAAATTGATACATTATGTCTTGAATTTTTTGGAAATAATATTTTTTATTGTTCTGGAACCACACCGCACAGAGCCGTATAGGGTATTTAAAAGTCTTGCGGAGCAAGACTTTTCCCCTAATTTTTAATCTTTTTAATAGATTGTTTTTAATAGATTTAGATAAGATATAAATTAACATATAACGATTTTTTTTAAATTTTTTTAATACGTATACAAAAAAGTCCGCATTCTCTAAAGATGCTATAAACATTTAATGTTATTTATTAGTATTTAAAATTCGGCAAGTAAAAACAGAGGAAATTGCGTACGTTTGCTGTAAAGAGTCAAAGCCTAAGAAACAAAACTTGGGGTCGCTTCTGTCGTTGAAGCCCCGTTGTCAGAATTCGGCATCGTTGCAGTCGATGTGGGCTGCGACAGCGTTTTGTACTAGGCGCTTTCCCATTGGCTAGTCTTGACAACTAAAGCAGCGCCGCTATTAGCTCTTTCGTCTTCTCTGTCTCTTTGCTTTTGCTAACGCCAATCGTAAGATACCAACTAGTACGAGCGACATTAGCAGATCTCGTTTGTTTTCTCTTTACTTCTCACATAACCGGGATAGAACGGCTATACAAAGTTGGAAAAAAAAATAACTACAAGTATGCCAGTAGCAGAAAATTGTACGCTTCAATTTTTATTTTTGTCACAGTTGTTTTTTTTTACTAGAGCTGCCACAAAACATCAATTTATTTGGTTCGTTCTATACGGTTGACTCATAGTTCTTAGCGTAGTTCTTATCTCGTACACTCATGTCCTAGTTGTATGGTTACAATTAGAAATTTTTTTTATTGTATTTTATATATGTTTTAAATGTTGATTAAATGATTTTATCTTATCAGGTATTATTTATAAGGCTATTGTACGTATATTAAATGCATATAAATTCTTTTTCGCCCCAATTTAATGCTTATACAGGTGCATAGTTGAACAATTGCGCACTTCAAAGTCAACTACGCTATTCTCTACGTCAAAGCTATTACTTATACATAGATAAAAAAAATACATGTAGTTGTATTGGCAAACTCATACGGATGTCCTTTCAGTTGTCAGACATCACCATGGGCGCTATAGAAGTTTCACTTCAAAAAATATAAAAATTAAATAAATAAATAAATAAGCTTATTATAGCTATTAACAAACATATAAAATAATTTTTTTAAGTTAGTATGTAAGTAATCTCTATACCTCTTATTATTACTGGTTTAAGTTAAATTTTTTTTTTCTTTCTTTTTTCAATGAAATACTTTCTAAAAATTGTGTGACTAGAGCAATTATTTATAAGTTTCTGAACTTTTAGCCTTAGGAGTAAAATTTGCTAATAAATAAATGGCAAAGTTTTAGGAACGGGACAGTTTTTCTCCCCAAGAGAAACATTGCAGCATTAAACTACTGAAGATAAAAAGATCATTGTGCGTCTTCCATTTTTGGAAAATCCGTCAGTTCTTGAGGAGAGTAGTGATATCGCAATAAGGCGATTTCTAGGTTTACAAAAACGCCTTAGCAAGGATCTCAGCACCAAAGTAAGCTATATTCAATTTATGCAGGATTTTGAAGCAATGGTGCATATGAAAGAAATGCACCCAATAGGAGTTGCATTAAAACGTTTTTTTTACCGCACCATTGGTTACTGAAGCCGGATAGTCAAACGACCAAGCTGAGAGTAGTCTTTGATGCCTCATCTGTAACGCCATCTGGAAAATCACTGAATGACTTACTACATAAAAGCTTTACAGTGCAATATACAAATTTTCCATTTTGTTGCGATTCACTGCCGACATCGAAAAGGTGTATCACCAAATTTTGATGAATCCCTTAGATCAATATTATCAAACGATAGTTTGAAGAGAAAGCCCGTCCGAAGACTTGAAATATTATCGATTAAAAACTGTTACATATGGAACTAAACCTGCTCCATATTTAGCTACAAAATGTGTACAGTATGTGACCCAAAAGGGAAAAAGAGATTACCCAATAGGATCCTCCACATTAAAAAACGAATTTTACGTGGATGACTGTATTACTGGAGCCAATACAATACGAGAAGCGATTCAACGACAGCAAGAGCTTAATAAATTACCGCTTGCTTCAGGCCTTAAACTGAGGAAATAGTGTGCAAATAACATGCACATATTACATGGAATTCCCACCCAAGATATTGTCCCTGTGATTACTGTGACTGCGCACTTGAAGACTACAGCGTCAAAACTTTGGGACTAACTTGGATGCCAAGTGCCGATCAGCTTTATGGAAAAACACAAATTTCCACAAATGATAAAATAACAAGGAGAGATGTTGTCTCTGAAATATTTAGAATCTTTGACCCACATGGACTGTTCGCTCCAGTGGTAATGAAACCAAAGGATTCGAATAATAAAAAGAATTTCCATGGAGCCCCAGTATGTATTCGTGCCACGCATAAGGATAAAAGAGTGACTATCCAATTACTCTGTGTCAAATTATTACAAGCCGGAAATTTTTCTATGTAATATTAACGATGCCGCAGGAAAATAAATTCAATGTTCAACAGATATGACAACAACAACAAAAGGCGTGATGTATTTTCAGAAAAGAGACAATTTTCGAAATAACCGAAATGGTAGAATAATTTTAATTCAGCAGGATATGATAATAGACGTAACGGTAACAGAGTTTCCAACTATAAAGGTAATAACAACGGAGGTTACAATAATAAAGGGTACAACAACAGAGGTAACAGAGGAGGCTATGGCAACAGTAGTAACAGCAACGCAAGAGTTACTCAGAGTAACTCGAACAACATCAAGTAATAATATTAATATTAGCTTAAATATATGTATACATTACGATGTCCCGAAAAACCTTTTCTTGATATTTTTTGCGTAAGACCCCTCAATCTTTGCGTATTAGATTGCATGTTATCTTAAGGCCTCTACCGCTGTCTAAAATTTTGGATCTCTCCCTAGAATCAACCAAAAAAAATTTTTGAGCTGCGCTGTTGTAATAGGACTCAAAATTTTTGTAATTTTACACAGATTCCAAAACTGTAAATTTTTTAAATTGCATTTCATCTTCAAGGATTTACAGCCATAAACATACAAGAGAAGGAATTTCCAGGTGACTTGAAATATTATGAAAAGCACCGAGAGGTAGAAAGAAAGAGCTCCATATGCGCATTTACCCCAGTCCTGGATCAGGACTCTATATTACGAGAACAGAGAGAACAGAGGAATCACTAGAAATATCATTTGAGGCAATGCAAAGCATCAAATACTCTTGCCATTAATGTCAATATGGCATTAATGTCAATATCCCGTCAGAAATACTAGATTGTCAAAATAATAATCATGGTCAGATCAGTTTAAATTGTACGAGAGCCAAACCAAAACCAAAAAGCAATGGGACACATGAAAGAAATGCACCCAAAAGAAATTGCACCACTGCGCTCTTAAGCCGGATAGTCAAATGACAAAGTTGAGAGTAGTCTTTGACGCCATTGGGTATCCAGTATATTAATAAATCTAACATAGGAGTACTCTCTTTGTCTTTGCTTGATCGTATTTACACTGTCAATTTACACTGTTATGTTTGGCCACAAACTTCATATTAACCTTCATATCCCAACTATGGTTAGTAAGGCTCGTGGGGTCCTTAGTTTCATTAAGCGATGGCCCCATACTTTAAGATTAACCAGGATCGTTTAGGGTCGGTTTGAAAGCAATTCTTGCTTTTTACGTGGACTGGGTTGGAGTTCTCATACTCACCTGCCCCCTTACTCTGACCGATTGCGCCTTGTTAATTCTAAATCGTAGAAAGTGTCACAGTGCTATTTTTGTTCATAAATTAATCTATGAAAATATTGATGCACAATACCTTCTTGAATAACTTCAATTTAATTTCCCTGTTAGATGAACCCGTTACCTTTGCTCTTTGGACCACCGCAAGGATCTTCAAATTGTTTTTAAAGAACTACATACATAGTTTTAACCATGCATTTACAAATATTTCCCCCCACTTTTGTATTAGTGTATTAGTTTTGTGTACATATTGTACATTGCTCAATCTGACTCCAAGTGTTGATTGGGGCAGTTCACAAGCCACTCACAATCAGTAGTTTGCTAAAGGTAAATAAACACTCGTCACTAGTTTCAACTAATTAAGTTGAACATTAATTTTTATAACAATATGTAAATTAAAAGAAACTGATGACTAATATATTATTCTAAAAGATCTTATACATAGATGGAGGAACCCAAAAACCAATATACAAAGTATTTATGTAATTCATTTTCATTGAAATTATTGTCAATTTTTATTATGTATAAAAAATTTAGAAACCTGTTCATTTGGAATTTGGCTTTCTATCAAAATTACGAATGTAAAAAATTTTAAATTTTGTTTTGAAATAAATTCAAACTATTTAGTAACTAAATTTCCCGTCTTTTCTTGGATTAATATGGAAAAAGGTATACCTACATCGCTATTTATACATATTTATTGAATTTTATTCTAAATGCAAATATTTAGAAATAGAACCAGGAACAGGAACAGGAACGCTTGGACACGTTTATGTTCAATTCGAGAATAACTCATCATTAAAAATCAAAATGACACCAATGCCAGGCTACCATCATTGTAAGGAGTGCTTTTCTCAAACTCCGGCAAAAATTGTAAAAAGTGATAAATACATTACAAGTCTGGGTGAATTATGGTGTGATGTGACTAGAGGTAAATCTATTATCCTGAAAACAGCGCCATTACACGAGAATGCAACTTGTCTGACTTTATATGAATTTTACTACGGCGTTTTCTATAAGGAAAAAAAATATATGTATTGTGATTTGATTGAGCCCGATTTCAAAGATTTCCATCTCGTTGGCGTTCCGGTAGGTTATCCATTGAAATTGACTACTCTCTGCGATTCAAAACACAAGTCGTTCCAACTTGCAAAAAAGGAAATATTAGCAGTGCTCAGATTTGCAGACTTAAGGAGTGGTGCCTTAAGGAATGAGATTAGATGCCTTGGACCTCCACCAATTGAACAGGAGAATTCAGAAGAAGAAGAAGAATCGGAAGAGTTTGAGAAATTACAGCTCATTAGATATGTATGAGGCATTTGAAGGCTTGTTTTTTACTCTCATTGATCTAAATATGTATATACATTAGTTGCCTGTTTACTGAGAACTTATTCAAAAGGCCTGCAATTGTTAAATTTAAAAATTGAAATTAGTATATAAATTTTGCATATTTTCCGTATAAAAAATTTTGAACAATAACAAATAATCATACAATATTAATTGAATTTTACCATTACAGTTAATTTTAAAAAATTAGAGGCTGGAGAAAATTTAGGGTTGTACTTGAACCCATGATTTTTTTAATACCAATTTGTACAAAATATTTATAGTGTAAAGAAACTAAAAGGAAACGCTTTATAGTAAATCTAACTAAAAAGTCAAAAAATAATTCTTTATGATTAAGAAGAGTAATTGTGCTTAAAGCGTTGCCTGTAAATGTATAATGGCACAATAGTGCAAATTTTACTTCAGCATAGACGGATAATCATGCTCCTCCAATAGGAATGTTTGGTCCGGCTGGTAAGAATAGATTACCGAGCGTGTCTTTGTTTATTTAGGAATGGAACTCGCTGGTTGCAACTTTGACACTTAATACAGGTACTAGGTACTTGTAGTTTTGAACACACTGCCTTCTTACAAACTCAGCATTAGATCAGGATTAGATTTTTAATAAATAAATAAATAATGAATAAACTTCAGTGCATTCACGACTACATATCATGCTTTGGTAAGACTAAGTGTACTCGCATAAATGTACAGCAAATAAAGTGCCTATTGTTATACACAGATTTTAAAGAAAAGTCTTTTAATCACTTTCTATTTTCCATTCCACTTTTTTCTGGAAGCTATACAGATTTGGTGAAATTTGAGAAATTCAAAAAAAAGTCAATTGCCATTGTAATCAACAGATACCTACTAATTATGAATCAACTTAGTCAGTGTAATATGCCAAATATACTGATCCTGAAGTAAAACGACTCGTTTTAAACGAGAGATTTAAATAATCGTGCTAACTTATATTAAAATATTTAATAGTTTATTTATTTATTCGTATTTAGTTAGTTGGAAAATTTAAACGGCTAAAATCTTATTTAAGTTTAAGCATAAGCTTATTTTATTTTTAGCGCATTTCTCATTGAATTTACCTCATTTAACAACACACCATTTGCAGATTATTATTATTTATTGTGTTAATATGTAGTTTAAAACTCCACAGCAAACCAACGGGACGCTGTGAATTTCTCAGCTCAAAATCAAACATAAGAAAAAAAAATCAAATGTTGCGAACAATTTTCGAAAATTCAATCGGCCAAACCGAGCAAAAACCCGGAACCAGCAGCAAACAGCTTGATGGACTACAGGGGTGATTTCGAATCCGACATCATGGAAGTCATGGATATTTTCAGCCTTTAATATTAATTAATTCCAATAAAATTATATAACAAGAAAGCTATTCTGAATATACAGAATAAAGATCAGTTCTGTTTCAAGTGGACAGTTATTGCGGCCATAGCAAATATAACGTTATCACACAGTAACCGTTGCAACACCTACAAAGTAAACATAAATGAGGATATTATAAGAGTTCGTGATGTGGAAATAAATTTTACTAGACTGGACTTCCCCCTGCAAATATTTGTTTTGCCATACGTGTCTCAACTACTCTGTAGAAGTAAAGCAGTTTGAGAGACATGCATGAGCTAAGAGCTAACTCCTACCGGAGCATAGGGCCTCCACGAACGATTTAAATCTTATCCGATTGGGTGCGGTTCTGACTGCATCATTCCAGTTGCACCCGACATCACTCAAATCTCTGTCAATGGATCTGCGCCACGTTTTTGCTGGCGCACCAGGTCTACGGCTTCCTTGAGGATTCCAACGCAGGCCCTGTCTGTTGTTTGTTGGTTTGCGCAATGTGTGCCCAACCCATGACCACTTGCGCCTTTTTGTTTCATCTGGGGCTCTTGGCTGGCTTTATCGCCTCCACAAGTCGTCGTTTGAGAATCTCTCTGGCCAACAAATCTTCAGTATACGCCGCAGACACTTGTTAAAAAACACCTGCAGGCGGCTCTGAACCAGTTCAAAGTTTAAAAACATTTTTGTGAATGTGTGGGAACAAAATTTCAAGTTTGGGTGAGTTTTTGTATGACTCTTTGTATAAAAAGGTGTACATTGCAATACAAAACTAAAATTGTTTTTTTTTTCACCTTCTCATGTGGATGTGGATAACAATTTCACTGGACTGGACTTCCCCCTACAAATATCGAGCATAAAGGAATTTGAGGCCATGAATCCGGCAGTTTCCATCACGCTATTTGGATACGATGAGGAGCAGAAACATGTCTATGGACCTATCTACAACACATCCAACACCAAAAGCAATCATATAAACATGAAGCTTTTGGAAGACGACTGCAGAAGTCATATAAATATTGTACGATTTCACCATTCGCGACGGCACATTAAAACGATCGAATTCAGACTGATCGTACAACAGAAAAATAATATAAGTGATGCCTAAAAACACTGGCACTTCATCCCTTAAAACAAGAGCCCAACGCCTACGCAAAGGACGACCAATCGGAGATCGGCACGCATCGTCATCAACACGTGGACTGCACATGTGCAGCAGTCGGGGTTTTCAAAATGGACCACCGCAAGGATCTTCAATTACTTTTAAGATTAGAATTAAGACCCTTTTCTTGTATTTTTTATCTGTTAGCAATAAAACTTAATGTCTTAGAAATATGATAAGTTACCACATGTTAGTTTTAACTCCACATGTTAGTTGCAACCCTACATTTACCAATATTTCCCCTCAATTAGCCTGTATTTTTTTTGTATAAATATTGAAACATTTTTGAATAAAGATCAGAATCAAATTGACCCGACCTACGGTAATCTCTTTTATTTTCAATACTGTTCAGTCTGCTCAAGTGTTGATTGCAGCAATTTTAAAGGCCACTTAGTAGTTTGAACTATTGGATCACGATAAAACTAAGTCACTAGCTAGTCTAGTGCAATCCTCAAGGCGACAAGTCTAAGGACAATTGCAGTCGCCAACAAATAAATTTTTTTATTTTTGCTCCTAGGCTTAACGTATTGAGAATTGGAAATCAAAAGCAAAAGCTTTTGTTTTGCGATACATGTCTCAACTACTCAACTACTACAAAACAGTTTGAGAGACATGCTGAGGTATGCAGTGGGATGGTTTCCAAACTGCCATCGGAATTGAACAATAACCACATTTTGAAGTTCACCAACACCTAGAAGCAGCTTCAGGTACCTTTCGTAGTGAACGCAGACTTTGAATGTCTGCTTCAAAAGAAAAATGTAGATGTAAGTTCGAAAACTTAAGTAGTTAATGAGCATGTTCCCATTTCATATGCATACTATATAAAGTGTGCCTTTGATTCGGGATTAGATAAGTTTGAGTTAAATACTAATGTAGATGCAGCTAACCATTTTGAAGTATTATTAGTTAACGACTTAAAAAACTTGTACACAAATTACCCTTGCAAATGAGTTTGCAGGATGAAACTGCCTTTCATGAGGCGATAGATTGCCACATTTGTGGGGACTCTTTAGGACAGGATAGGGTTAGGGATCATTGTCATTTGACTGGCAAGTTTAGAGGCGCTGAACACAATCAGTGTAACCTCAACTACAAGACTTACCTGTCTTCATTCCTGTCTATTTCCATAATTATTCAGGGTATGACAGACATTTATTCATTAATGAACGGTGGCATGGATCCTCTTCCTTTAAACAAGGAAAATTACATTTCTTTAACTAAAAAATTTTCATAGATTCAGACAATTATTTTGAGTTGGAACTGTTGACGGATATAGACGGATACAGAAAGAGATTCGAGGTGGATTAGTCCAATGCACGCAAAGGTATGCAAAGGCTAATCATAAATATTTGAGTTGTTGGGCAAAAAAAAACATTTTAAGTACAATATAATTTGAAATTAGCAATTGAGAAGGTGAAAAGACAGTATAAACTTAATTATGGCACTCGAAATATATTTTTAAAGCCCAAAATCAAGTACCGAGCAATCAAAAACAGAGAAAGTAATTTGAAACTTTCGAAAATATTAAACGATTAATATTCTTCAAAATGAGATATCTCAGTCAAATTACATGGAAATTACGTGATTTTACATAACTTTTATTAAAAGTGCTAGATTTTTGCATACTTACAACTTTTCTTTAAATTTCCTTCTGGTAGAAATCAATGTTAGGCGAAAATGTCACGTGGGCGAATGTGCCCCGGTTCCCCCTACCTGCATACTCGTTTGATAAAATCGAATAACATTTAGATAAATGTATATAATGGAAAGCCAATTTTTCCCCAAAACTTTAAAAATTAATTTTTCAAAAATTATGTCATAGAAATTTTTTCAATATTATCATACTATGCGTTTTATATAACATCAGCGAAAATTAACGAGGTTTTTAAGCTAGTTTTTATACACTATACTCGTTAATTTTATACTGTTTAATTAACTAAACTTTAATTAACCTGTGCAATACACACAAAATGTATATTAAACTTTGACTTCTGTTTCTGAAACTACTTACAGTATAATATTTAAATTTAAGTCCAGTGTTTCATCGTCTAATAATTTTGGAGATTTCTCCCCTGCAAAATTCAATGTGAACTTTAAATGGCCAGAACACTTTTTTTTCGACAATCCAATCCAGATAAATTAAAAGCAATATTTGTTGATGGCTAATTGGATGGATAATTGTACAGTCCCAATCAGTGTAGACATAAAAATGAGCTGTGTCTCTGGCTGACCTGTATTCCTATAAAATTAAAGTTTTTTGTATCCAACCTCCAGCATTGAGTTAAAAAAAAAAAAAATCCTTTGAATATAACACTGTGTAACCTTTTTTCAGCTAAGCTTTGACTTCGATTCTGAAACTACTTACAGTATAGAACTCATAAGCCAAATGAAATTTTGTGTTCCGATATTCAGCAAAATTGTAGGTATAGTCTAGGTTTAGCGTAAAATTAGTGTAAAACAAATGGATTAGAAAAAACAGCATCTAATGGCTCCTAATCGTAAAAGTGTCGAAATGCCTATTAAAATACTATATATACTAGGTACCGAAAACTTTTGTATAGGAAAATTTTAAAATCTTTGCAATTAACCTTATTTTTTATGATAAGTAATTCTTTTGTTTTTTTTTTTATTATTTTGAATTCAACCTTAAAATGTATATCGTTAAATATTTGTGAAACTGGACCATAATTAGTAAAGAAAACTTGGGAAAACTGATCATTTATCGACTTTTGAAATTTTGAACAATAAATCTCTCTGAGAGAGAGTCTTACCTTGAATACAAGCTGCGGCGCAGCACCAATATATCAACAACAGATCGCTTCGGCTCTTTGCTGGCCAATGGGAAAAGTCGGTGAAACAGAGTTTCAGCTCAGAGCAGCAACGAAGCATTCAGCGGCAGCGCAGCCTTTGTCCACAGCAAAATACATATATAATGGTGTAAAATATAATAAGCGACAATTTCTGCCAGCATAAATCAGTCGATAGCTGGTACTTGAATTGAAAGGTTTGAATTCTCTGCTTACAATTAGTAAAAATAATATAATTTGATTAAGTTTTTGTAATTGTTTTTACTTCATCATATAAAATAGAGCATTGCTTGGTATTTTGCTAATCAGGTTTAGGAATCTGAACAAATCACAACTGGGTGGGCAAATTTGGTAACTGAATCAAGCAGACTCTTGCCATTAAATTACCAACCAAATTATACTATATTATTTTGCTGGTACTACCTACATAACATTTGCAGACATTCCGTCAGTGAACAAAACAATGATGTTGGGATGTTTCCTAGCTCTAAAAAATAGTTTTTCGTTCCTTCTTTAACTCAGCTAATTGATTTTCCTTCTCAATAGTCCTATAGCAAATACCCTCTAAACTCTTTCTTTTAGTTTTTGTTGCACATATCCTAATGTTGTTAATTTAATGTTATTTTTATTTGCTTTCGACCACGTTTCCAATTGTGTTACGAGTTTAACATCCATCCGCTTCTCCATAATTTCCATGGTCTTGCCATAAACCGCATTGTTGAGCAGTTTGAAAAAATCTTTTTCAAATGCATTGCTTGCATTTGCTCTA